>KZ063085.1:2125-58790 GCA_002091835.1 Anopheles maculatus
CTGTGCCGTTTCCAGGAACACCTTATTGTCATCCGAATGTGATGCCATCGTAACCGTTGTGGCTGGAGTCTGATGCAGGAGAGTATGATGACGATGATGGCACATTCGGCAGGAATAGTCAGACTTGCACGTTCTGACTTGATGAGTACTGCTCAAGCAGTTCCAACACAAGCCATTCGTTGTGACGACATCTCGTCGTTGCTGGACATCCTTCGCGTTGAAAACCGGACAGTTGCGTAGCAGATGATCGTCGCTGCATGCTAACGGACACTTGAATTGTTGGGCATGACCAGACGTGATGATAGGAACCGAGTGTGACGTAGCCACGTTTGCGATGAATCTCCGATGCACTTCTTGACGATGAATGCCGGCCACCTTTCTCCCACTAGCGTCTTGATCACTTGCAAAATTGTTCGTTGATTTTAGGATTTGGATCCGATCCTGCACAAAACCAATCACATCCGTGAATCTGTCCTTGGGGAAATGAACCGAGTGCTTTTCCCAAGCCAAAAGTGTCTCACGGTCCAGCTTCATCAATAGCATGTTAGAAAGCGGCGTGTCCCATGCCTCGACCGGTTCATTCAGCTTAACTAATCCGTTGACAAAACGAGTAAACTCATCCACTAAGTGGGTAAGCCTTTCGACGCACACCGATTGTACACCCGGAAGATAGTGCAATTTCCGATAATACTCACGAATTAATAAACGCGAGTTATCGTATCGCTTCAACAGTGCCGCCCACGTTACTGGATAATTATCCGCCGTTAAAGGTGTATGCTCAAATGGTAGAGCTGCGTCTCCCTTCAGTGACGAAAGTAAGTATTGAAGTTTAGCGATGGAGGGGAGTTCGGCAGACGCGTCGATCATGGCTATGAATCGATCTCTGAACGAAAGCCATTTTGTGTGGTCTCCATCAAAGGTAGGCAGCTCAATTTTTGGCAGGCGTAGGTTTGGCGCAAGAGGTCGACCAAAAGCAAGCGTTGAAGAAGCCAATCCCATCGTGTCGTTCAGCGTAGTTTCTTCCTTTAATTGATGTTCCCGTAAAAATGATTTTAGCTGCCGGCAACGATCTTCGATTTCACTCCTTTCCACTAAATATGTTTCGAAACCTTCGTCGGTTTCATCCAACTCTTCCAGCTTCTCGATCGCGGTGAAGAACCCTGCTTTGTGCCGTTGTAAATCCTCCAACGCTTCTGGAATTTGCCTTGCATGCTCGGTTGAAAACTCCGTTTGGAATCGTTCCAGCGTTTTTATGCCTTCCACTGCGATCCGTTTCTTCAGCTGCGCTGCCTTGATTTTTTTGTCCATTTTTATGTTACACCAACTTTACACGAACGAAACAACACGAAAGAACGAAAAATGCGATGGCGCGAAATTTGAACGATGGCGTGATGCTGACCGTTGCCCTTGATAGCGGGGCAAAGTACAATGGCGCGAAGCGTCCCGTGATGACTTGCACAACACCGAAAAATACCGAATATCACCCTTGATAGCAGGATGATGAGCCGTACACTTCCTTTACCACGATCCGGTTCGAAGGACCAAAATGTACGAAATTCTCCCGCTGAAAATTTCTCCCGGAAAATACTGATTTGTGATATCGCAAGTGTATGGCAGAAAAGTTGTGCTACTTTCGCGCCGTTCAGTTTGTAACTGTTTATTCAGTGGTCCGAGTTCATTTTACATATCCAAATAGTTCATCCGTAATTCATTCGATCTTGTCCTAATCCTAACTTGTATTTGTCAATTCCGTAGCGTCAAGTGGTATGTGTGCGTGTATCTACATTCTCCAGTTCAATTCCTTCGTCTGAGTTCAAATATTCAGTTCAAATAATGATGCATGGAATTAATCTAATTGTAAATCTCACATCTTCTTTAACACAAAGTTATTTTTTTGTTTAATTTAGTTAAATTAATTTACACTTGGCGTTAAAAACACTGGAGCACAATGTTCACAATGTTGAAAAATCTTACATACTTACTTATAGAATTGACTTACTCTTAACTGTCAAGCGCTCGAGTGCCGTCTTCTGAAATTCCAACATCCCGACCAGTCTGGCTGTCACACCTGCTCTGTTCATGTGAGCGAAATGTGACGAAATGGGGAATTTCTTTCGTTAATTTTATCTTTAGTTATGGTACCGTAGCTTAATAATTTTCTTACCATAAAACAATTTTGTTGTGCTCTTTGCTATTTTATACCACACGAGATATAATTATTATTAAAAGTAATCTGTAAAATGTTTTTTCTCCAAAATGAAACAAAGCAATTCAAGTATCTGTGTTTTAAAAATGAGGACATTATCAAGCTATTTGTGACTGCCATTCTTGCTGCTACTTATGAGTGATTTGATAAGGAAACTATTTAATTAGGCTTGGTGTTATGGCTAATCAATAGAATTCCAAAGTGTATGCAAACTTCAGGTAGTGTGCAAAGAAATGTATTAGGTACGCTATTCAAAGATAATTTTTTTTATAGGTTGCTACATTAACTGACTTTGGGGCACGTATTCCGTTGAATGATGATTATTAAAGCGATGAGAAATTGCGTTGAGAGATTTTTTCTTAAACTAACTTAGGCACATTTCAATTCATAAAAATATCAATAAAAAAGAAAGGCCATTGTGAACAAGGAGAATTTACCTTGTTTTTTTTATATTATATCCAAATGTTGTACATTTTGATGGTGCATACTTAATCAGCGATTGCTTAGCTGATTATCCTATTATTATTATTATTTATATACGCCTAAAACTATGCAATCTGCTTTTTCCTTACAAGCCGTTTTTGCCTATCCTGTCAGCGACAAAACTGATTTCAGTTAGATATTCTTTTCTATTTCCGGAAGACATATTAAAATTTGTCTTAACCTAATTAACAGTTAAAATGTCTATACTTTTAAGAAAAGCAATGCCTCTCTTACAACTTGACAAGACTAGACGAGGTTCATGTACCCAGGTAACAATTCATCACGGATATTGACCAAAACCAACTTAGATCCAGCAATCTAACGTGGTAACAAAAAAAAAATCCTGACGGTTCGGTAATTGATTCGCCACGATCGCCGAAATTCTATCGACGCTCACTTAAAAATGAGCTCTTTTTCCCTTCAAAAACCCATATCACCGCCAACGTACTCATTTATTTCAAAAGCTACTACGATTCAAAATCTTATAAGAATGCGTACCGTTCAAAGAAATGTAAGTGATCAGTGAGTGTCTGCAGCGATCGAATTGTGCTGTACCCGCCTAACTCATATGGTGGTAGTTTTGTGGCTCTCCTTTTGTGTGATTCATCCGTTCTAGTGGTGTCTTTCTTTTAATGTTAGAGTATCTAGTTGTGGTTTAAATTAATTCTCAACTAACTGACTTCACATTCATTGGTATGTTCTCCTGATCGTGTGTTCTACACACGTAGACGATGTTGCTCGGTGGACTGTACAATATTTATGCTGTATTATACTTTATTGTAATTCATTTAGTTCGAATGGTACGGAATATTTCGTCGACGATGTCTTATAATTACTGCTGCAAGGTAACATATAGACATCGATAAAAGACGTATTTTATCTATCTTACAAGGGTCTCATGTCATGTTTTGATCATTTGAGATTTGTCATCAGAACATGTCATCAACTGGGTCGACTTACAGAAGATAGACTCCGGAGTGTCGACCTCCTGCGATCGAAGCCTGCAATTCGCTACCTCGGGATCATGCTTCACGACCACCTCTCGTGGAAGCCACACGTGGAGAAGGCCACGGCGAAAGCCCACCGTGTGGTGAAGCTGGCCACCGTCATGATGCCCAACCATGCCGGACTGGGGATGGCGAAGCGCAGGCTGCTGGCGGCGATTGTCGACTCTATAGTTAAATACGCGGCACCTATCTGGGCGGAGGGGGTTAAACTGCAATGGTGCAAGAGGAAGCTGGAACAGCTGCAGCGGCCGGCGAGGTCATCAAGAGATGCGAGCGGTTGGCCACAATGAAGTTGTGGCAAACGTCATGAGACGAGGATGCTGCTCACCCATCCGCGAGCAGATTCGTTCGCTGGGTGCATCGCGTGCTGCCGGACATAGCCGGCTGGGTAGGTCGGAAGCATGGCGAGGTGGAATTCGCAGGCTGCTGGCGGCGATTGTCGACTCTATAGTTAAATACGCGGCACCTATCTGGGCGGAGGCGGTTAAACTGCAATGGTGCAAGAGGAAGCTGGAACAGCTGCAGCGGTCTCTGGCGAAAGAAGTGGCCCGTACCTTTCGCACGGTAAAATATACAACGGCGGTGGTGCTGGCGGGGCTGATTTCGCTACGACTTCAAGTGCTGGATATGGCCCGGCGTCATAAACGGCACCATGAGGCGCTCACACAGGGAGTCTTGATAGACGGCGAGGTCATCAAGATACTCGTGCGGTTGGCCACAATGAAGCTGTGGCAAACGTCATGGGACGAGGATGCTGCTCACCCATCCGCGAGCAGATTCGTTCGCTGGGTGCATCGCGTGCTGCCGGACATAGCCGGCTGGGTAGGTCGGAAGCATGGCGAGGTGGAATTCCACCTTAGTCAGGTGCTCTCGGGACACGGATTTTTCCCAGAGTAACTGCACGCCATGGGTTTCGCTTCCGCCCCGACCTGCCCATTTTGTGCCAACAATGCCGTCGAGTCGGCGGAGCACGTGATGTTCGTGTGCCCACACTTTGCGGATGTACGCGTGCAACTACTGGTTGACGAGGAAGGCGTTGCCGTTTCTCCCGAACGGCTGGTGCCCTGGATGTTGACCAGTCCGGATTCCTGGCAGGCAGCAGCGGAAGCGGCAGGATCAGGCAACAGAGAACGCGGCAGTCTCGGCTGACATCCAAGCAGCAGCCCAACGGGAGGAGGCCAGACGACGGCAGGCTCGTCGTGAACGCCGTAACGAGAGCCAACGCCGACGACGAAGAGAGCAACGAGAGCGCCTGGCGATAATTAACCCGGACGAAGGGGTTGCCATTATTCACCCTATGGCAGCCCAACCCAGAAGCAGTGCCCGAAACCTTGGTTCACCATCAGCCGAAGTCCTCCTCCGCAGACGGTTGATGCGCAACCAAAGGCGACGGGTGCACCGAGAATGTCTGCGAGCGGGCTCACTCCCACCCGTTCGTCACGGGAGAGAGCGCAGGGACAGTGGCCACCAACCGCTGAAGCACTAGAGATAAGACGGGCGAATCGGCGAGAACCGGAACAACAACGCCATCAAACGATACGGCGAAGGATGCGGAACGATGACGAACGATGATCGCAGGCGTGGGATTATTACGTGCGACGAAGAGGCCGTGATTACGGAGATGGACACATTCACACGCTGATGGTACTTGTATATCCGAGCGGGATTGCGGGATGGTCGTTTTAAGTTTTAAGTATCCTCGTTAATTCCGTTCGCGTTTGTATTTATGGTGATATGCGTATGTCTTTGCGTCGGCATCTACAATCGAATGTGTTACCAATGTCTTACTGTAAATCAAACGTTTAAACGCATAAATAAAAAAAAATAAATATTCGTTCGGGCACGTTCGGGAAGATAGGAGGAGCGCCTGACCCATGAGCTTGTCTGGGTCAGGAAGCAATACGGTCGACGGTTACGCCCGTCCGGGAAGGCCGTTGGCAACGGAGTTTGTGTGTATTGTCGTCTAATTAATGTTTAAGTCTGTATTAAATGCTATGGAATAAAATACACACCTGTTTACATAAAAAAAGAGTGTCGACCTCCAAGTCTCGGATGGCCGTCTCTAGCACGAGATTGAACATAAAACAAGCAAGTACATCCTTCTGGCGCAGCGCGGCGTTTTGATGTTGGTCATTGTTGTTCTTACAAACCTGGAAGATGCTGTCTCTCATCCTCGGAAACGAAATATCCATCAGCTGGTGAAACAATGCTTTACAGAAAGGAAAAATGTGCTCCACTCTTAAAAAACGCCCTAATGGCTTTACATGTCATCACTTTTTAACTTAAAAAAATTGCATTGCTCAACGTGCGCGTGTGTGTGTGTTTTTTTTTCAATATTTATCATGTATATATTTATATATATATTCATAACATATCTTTTAAATATTCATTAATATTTTACCGTTTTTTTTCTTCTTCTTACTTTCATGTTTCCACTCCTTTTTCTTCCACGTCCCCACATTCTTTATGTTTTGTTTTTCATTTTTGCAATGCGTTTTTCGAGTTGTTTGGTTGTAATTTAACGCTTTTCATACCACCTTATTTTTGCTGCTCGTTTTTTTGCCACCTTTGCAAATTTGTTTTCTATTGTGTTTGTGGGTTTTTTTGTTTTCTCCACTAGTTGCGTTTATGTATGTAGCTGGGTTGGGTTGGATATTTCACTAATGTTGTTTCGCTTTCTTTCACCTTGGATTACTAGTGATTTTTTTTTGTGATTTTAAATCGTACAGCGATTTGTTTACGGTTTTACTGTTCTTCTCATTTCGTTTTTCATTTTCTTTTCTTTTTGTGTACTTGTCTTCTAACTTGCTGTTACTGTTCTCCATCGTTTCTCTTTCGCTTTCTTCTCGCTCCAATTCGGTGTATTTGCGTTATCTTCTTTTATTTAATTTTGTTTCCGTTTTTTTTGTTTCTTTGTTCCACTACTGCATTCTGTATGACGATCAAAGGGAATGACGATTTACTTAACCACCTTTACAATGCTAAACCCTTTCCATCGTTGGTGGTGTAAGGGTTAAGGTTTCGGTTTTTGTTTTAGCTTTGTTTTGTTTTTTTTTTTTGTTTGCTACTTTAGTTTATTTGTTCCAGTTTTTCGCAACCGACCATTCGTTTCGGGTGTGTTTTTTTTTGTTTGTTTTCATTTTGTAAGCTTCTTTTACACATTAATTATCTTCGTACGCTGTGGCAGTGGTTGAGACATGTAGAGTATTATCTCCTGCTTCTCTGCTTCCCTTCCTTGCCGCACTGCGTTCGTGCCACGCAGTTCGAGCTTTAAGCTGTAATGTGCTACCGAGTGTCTGTTCTTCTGTGTGTGTCTGTGTGTCGGTAAGAGATTATTTCTTCTATTCGTCTTACCTCTTTTTAAATGCATTTGAATGTGTCGCCTGGTTCGCTCGAATTACATTACACTCTATCCCGGGCCGGAATGGACCAGTTCACGGGGGCAAACTTAAACACACTGCTTGATTGGTGAGCATTTGAGCTTCGTGTCGTGGAAGTAACTGATAAATGGGAGGTAAAACAGTACGCCCCGAACCATTCAGCACCCCATTCCGCCCGGAGACGCATCATTACAGCATCATATGTTGGGATGGAGGATCCGGTTTTGCTTTACAGTGTCACGCCCCAGTGCAAAAGCGAGGAAAAATTGGGGGGAAAATGGAGATTAGGTATTACGCCTACAGTTCTATTACAATTTGCGCTTTGAGTGTAATTTGTTCTTGTTCGTTCGCACCTTGCTTTGCGCGAACCGTTACGCTGCTTTCGGGTTTGGTTTTCGTGAGTTTTGGTTTAATATTTTTGCATGACTTTAACGTTATTGAATAGCGAGGGCTACGATAATGATGATCATTTGCTTATGAGTGTCGTCGTATCGATTTTGCAGTACAGTAATGGAGAGTTATTGATGTTAGTCATCGTTTTATGGTGTTTTTAAAACAAATGCAAACGAAACCGCATTAAAATGGGCTGTTAATAAAAGAAAGGGTTTTATAAGGTACGTGTAAATTACTGAAACTTAAAATTGTATGACACCTATGCTCAAGAAAGTACACATTCTCGAACAATTATTTAAAAAAGAAATGAATTACACTCCCTCAATGTTTCCGGTTCCTAACCGTACAAGAGACTTGTATGCTCAGACGGAAGAGGAACCTCTTTCATAAAATTATTCGGACTGATAAAAATGGTTGTGTTATTACACTAAAATAGTACTAGAAAAGTATACAAAACCCTCGAACTTTACAAAGAATAATGTTAACCCATCGTTTGAACTTTGAAAGAAACCATTTCGAACATTCTGCCTCACATTTGCGCTAACGGCTCACCGGCCACGGTCATATATGTACACACTAAAACGTGTTTCAAAAGCTGTAATGGTTACACTCGGTTGCTCCCTTTTTTTCGAAAAACCAAAGAAGACGTTCGCTAAACAAAACAACCTTACAACCGAACAGTTTACCAAAAATCGATAAAGTAATAAAATGATTACTCTCCCGTTTTATCTCTTGCTCCTGCACATCGTACATCGCTTTTTGTTAGTTTTTCGGAACTGAATATTGTGCCGGTTTTACGTCATTTCTATCTGTCTATTGGGTAGCGATGGTTCTTTTTCCTTTCTTAGTTGCGAACCTCTTCGTTTATTACTTAGTTTTGGTTCCTTCTTGTACCTTTCGCCTCAAAAACATCCGAAAGGATACAGTGTACAGTGATACTAATACGTTAATATTGTTTTTACTCCTTCTGCTGCTGCTTTTTCTTTCCATATTCATCCCTATTTGAATGCTGACAAATCGTTGGCGGTTGTGGTCGGCTTTTCACAAACGAAATTGTGCTGTCGTGCTTCGTTTCAATAATCGCTTCACTAAATCACTCTACTGCTTCGTTCGCACACAACACTTGCGTTCGCTTCACCACCACTAGCATTCATTTGTTTCGTGTGGATGTGTGAGTGTAAGTGTGTGTGTGTGAGTGAGTGTGTATGTGCATATAAAAATGTACGTACAGTGTCGGGAAACGTGTGCTGTCTAGAAAAGATTATGTGGGCAAAGTAATTCTTTCACCCCAGGGTTTCATTTAAACACATGCCTGTGTTGTGTGTGTGTTTGTGTATGTATGTGCAAAAAGGCTCAGCTAACTCACAAGTGGTAGCGATAGTAATAGTATAAGTAGTAGTTGTAGTTGTAGTAGTAGTAGTAGTTTGGTGAAGAAGATTCGTTGCAAAAAAGCAGTGGCAGAGT
This sequence comes from Anopheles maculatus, assembly GCA_002091835.1. Taxonomy (NCBI): domain Eukaryota; kingdom Metazoa; phylum Arthropoda; class Insecta; order Diptera; family Culicidae; genus Anopheles; species Anopheles maculatus. The sequence goes on from KZ063085.1 coordinate 11,059, forward strand.
CCTAGTCGTTTGAAAACAATTTACTATTCTATTGTGTTTTCATTGTTCCTTTTCTGCTTTTTGGTTCACTTTTTTTATCAGTGAATGTTTTTTGGTTATAAAACAAATATAAAAACAATGTTTTTTTATGAATCTTTGGTGCTGGTATTAGGTATAGGAAAAGCGTACCATAAAGTGTTAGGATGAGCTTGTTAGGATCATGCAAATAAGCTACTCGGACAGGAACAGTGAGATGGCAAATGCTGCACTGAAATTATGATGGAGGCGCATGGTACGTCACGGTATCGTGCTTACACAAAGTTTGATGGAGGCGCATGGTGCTTCACGAATTGTGCTTACTCAACGTATGATGGAGGCGCATGGTATCTCACGAACCGAGCATCATTTGCGTACGATGGAGACGCATGGTGTTTCACGTTCCTTGTACAAGATTTTCGTGCAGAAAAAAACTTCCTGCATAACCGTCGAGATGCTGAATATCATCAGACAAAAAAAAATCTTAAGCATTTACAAAATTGAAAAGGCATTTCAACGAAAAATAAATCAGGCAAATAAATCTAGTACTTAATGAAGCTAAACACAAATTAAAAGATAGCTAAAGTTGACAGTTTTCAAACTCCTATTCAGAAGAAAACTTCAAAACATTGAATTTGGAAACACCACGACTTAATCATACAACTCTCTGTGTTAAAAGTAAGAAAAGTCCTCCGTTGGAGTATGCATATCGTATAACAAAGCGTTCCTTAGTACAAGATGTCTCCCTTTCTCATACGTTCCTGTCCTTAGATAAGAATTGTTTACTACAAACAGAAAAGACGTATTATCATTACTTTGCTCACTTTGCTACTACTCGCCTACCCTCCCCTCTCTCTTCCCTTATCCCCTTACCACACAAAAATCTGCTACCGAATAGAATTCACAATCGATCATCGCATTCGTTCCTGTTGCGCCATAGCATCCTTCCACTTTCCCTCATTGTTTCCGTTTTTCTTGTGTCCTACTCAAAACGCTACACTGCCCTGCGCCATGGAACGTAGTGGTTGATGCGTATTTCTTATCGTATTGTAAATTGGTATCAAAAAATAGGTTAGTTTCACAGACGCGCTTGCGTTGTCGTGTCGTGCAATGTGCCAACCTACTTCCGTGCCCGGACCCAACTGCTCACCTTTCGCTCACTTCCTTTACTGTTGCTGGTTCCACTAGCGATGTCTGCTTAGCGTTAATAGTCATGTAAGTATGTCTAGAATGCCTACCTGCCCGACCTATCTGCCCGTTTTGCTGCCACCATTCGTTATGATATGCTTGTAAGTTAAAGCTCCCGCATCAAAACCGCATCAACCGGAACTGAGTGGGGAAAAAGTTTGTGTGGGGCATGTGTTTGTGTAAATGTTTTGCGAGGGAGATAAACGCGCATGGGCGGATTGCAAACGATCGTGTGTAAAGATGTAAGTGTTTCCCTCTGCTCAAACAAAAATTATAGCAAACCCACAGCTTATGTGCCCCAGTTTCTTTGTTTTTGCTTATATTACTAAAAATGCTTGTGATGGATGGATGTGATGGACAAAAAAATGAACTTAAACGACTCGCTGTAAAACGCGGAAGCCTCACCGAAAGCAAATAATGCTAATATTTTGAAAAACGTACATTTACATACCCTTCAGGCGCTTTATCATCTCGAATACGCCTAACTGTATGTAATCACTTGCGTTTCTGCTTGCTTCAACATCCGACTTCCATCGGTTCTTCTCGGACTGGTGAATCGTTAGTTAACCCTTGCGGGTTTTGTAGAAAACGTGGTTTGGTGCAAGATTTGGTGGGATTGCAGAACCGACACACGCACGATTCTCCCTCCCCCTACACGTTCGGTGTTCCAAAGTTTAGATGTGTGTTGCGTGATCCATACGGGTAAGAAGTAAGAGAATACAACCATAAACAAAACGCCAAAGTCTTTACGAGTACGTTGTACCGTGCATTGCAAACAACCCTGATTGCAAGATTCGCTTCAAAAGAAAGAAGTCGAAGTTGTTTACTTATAGTGTGTAGAAAAACGGTGTTTTTTTTTTTTGTTTCGCGAGCTAATACTTCAAATGCAAAATTCAGTTGCTGTAGGCTGATTGTTCCGTTTTGTTTCCATGTGTTCGTTTGGTTGGTTTGTTTTGTTTTTGTTTTGTCCCCCCCATCTAACTTTCTGCTTGTTTTCGTTTGGGTACGTGTTGCGCAAGTTAGATCAAAATGTTGTAAAGTGTATTAAGTTTTGCCATGTACGCACATAAACACAGAAACAACCTTTCCACCATTAACTTAAATGCTACACTATCGCATACTTACATACTGGTTTGCTTTCGTCTGCAGCCGGTTACATTTCGGTTTCGGTTTCGTTTTGTGGGTTTGTTTTTCTTGTTTATTCAGATTTTTTGTTTACTGTCTTCATTGCTACTACGAGCGCGTTGGTATACACCGAGTTTGTATTTTTTACCAAATTAGTTTTCTGTTTTCTTGCTCTCTTTCTTCCAAAGAGCAAAGAAATTAAAGATACTTATTTACTGTTGTTTTGTTGTTTTGTTTTCCCGTTTCTTTAAGTAGTAGTTAGTGTAAGTTTTTGCGCGCCCAAGTTATACTTTTGCTTCATACCGACCATCTTACCCTAGTAGCCGTTTGGTTTGGTTTTATTTGTTGTTTGCTTTGTTCCATTAATTACAGTTTGAATTCTTTGGTTTTTGGAGTTAGATTTGCCTTGAATAAATGCATTCTTTCTGTGGCTGCGTTTTTAAATCATTGAGGTGTGGAATGTTTAAATACTTTTAGGAGAAAATGAAACATGACACAACTTGATGCATTCGAGCAATAAAACTTATAGCAAAACCTATCCTTCCGGTCCGTCGGATCGTTCTACCAATTTTTTTTTTACTTGCTTCCCTTAGCGTGCATACCGAAATTGGAAATACGTATCTTTTCGCGCTTATGGTTGTTTTGCTGATTGGGTTTTGTTTTAGTTTTTCTTTACTCTGGTTGTTCATTAGTTGAATTTTGCTTTTTCTTCTTTTTTTTTTGCTAATATATATAATGTATGTGTGTGTATATATATATAGTATGTATATATATGTATATTTGATACCTATCATTCTCATCACCAGTTCGTTCGCAAAGGGAATGTGTGTGTAAACGGCGTGTGTAAAGAATGTGATTTGTAGAGTTTGACGATATGAAACGGTATGATATTCGGTGTGTATGTGTTTTCTCTCTCTCTCTCTCTCTCCTCCCTTCTCGTTCTTCTCTCGCCCCTTCAACACGTTCATTGGGAATTAGGATAGGTGGTGTACGGTTCTCTGGCCGTGGATACTTATCATACAAATGCATTCTTATGGAGCAGTTCTTCACTTATCAGCAGCAGCACACCAAACTCAAACACTTTCATCGTCAAGCAGAAAGCAACAACACGCACAGGCAAACAGCAGGTGGACAGCAACGATGTAGCAGACAGGCAGACAGGTGTTCTTTTCGTGGGATTTCGGTTGGGGACGAGCGATTTTCGACGGTACCAAACAAACGGCAACGATTTCTTCAGCATTCAAATGTTGATGGCAGCACCGAGTTCGTAGCACAACGGTACACAATTCGAATGTCCTTCAGTGTTCCAGTACACGAAGGTATGGTGTGCGTAGATATCCCTGTTTGATTGTTTTGTTGTGTTGGGTAGATTCCCATTTCCCATCTACTTCCCAGCCAGTATGTGTTTGTCATGTGGTTCCTATAAGTGTATGCGAGTTCGATCGATGATGAATCGTTGTGCGAACAGGTGTGTACAAGTGTGTGTGTGTGTGTGTGATTGTGTGTTACACATTGAGCTGTGCTGGCTCAATCACAAAATGGCAGTCGTAAAACGTAAATACTGTTCAGTGGTTGATCGTTATCGTACTAATTAATCCCAAATTCTGGTTTTTCTTTCCCTCCCATTTTTCCCACTCCTCGTCTTGCAAGCAGATAATAGGTTCGTGTGTGTGTGTGAGATAAAAACTATTGGCAAAATCTTGCACGAGCTATAACGGTAGTAACGGTAGTTTTGGTTTTTGGAATAGTAGTAATGGTTATGCAGTTTTCATTTTAAATGGAGTTTTTTTTCCGTTTTGAATACGTTTTCTGTCCCCCGCCTATCGCTTTCTTCGTTTTTTTTTTCGTTCGTTTGTTTACTTGTGTATGGTTTGGTGTTAAAGGTGCCCTACAAACTACAAACTCGATAGCGCACGCAAACGAAACCGGGACCACATGATTTTTTATTTGCCTTTTTTTTTGAAGAGTTATAGTAGTTTGTTAAAATTGTTAGATGATGGATAGTTAGAGCTAATTCGTAATTGCGTATGTATGTTTCTCTTTCCTCTTACGGGTTTCTCTCTCTCTCTCATTCTCTAATATCATATCCGTCCGTCGAACGTTTTGTGTGTCCTGTTGTGTCTGTCCAGTTCTGTCCTCACAGAAAAATTCCTCGCATTTCCTACGACGGGTGACGATTCTAACGAAATTGACTCTTATTTACAGCTATCGATCGAGTGTGGATTAGTTCGTATAACGCGCGAGCTTTTATTTACTTTGTGTTTTTAGCGGGACCAATGTGTCAGCGTGTCGGTGAGTACGAGAATACTAATGAGACGTATGGTTATGGTGTTTAAAGTGGCCGCAACCAGGGAAGTAAGCACAATCAGCCCAAGCCCAAGCACGCGTCCTGTTGTTTGCTTCCCCACGTTTTCTCGATTAGTATTAGGTTTGTTGTTAATATTGTTAAAGCTTTTTGCGTAATTGTAATGATCGTTTCAAAATTCTCCCGCTCACTATATTGCCTCCAACATTGACGGTTCGTTTAAAATAGGCGACAAAAGGAAATCAAATTACTCCTACCTGAATCAAAACGATCATGCTTTTACACAACAACATTCGTGGTATATGGTTATCCATACACCTACTTACACGCACACACACATTTATATATGGATACTAACAGTTTTGAAACAAATCAACAGGAAAGCTTTCAAGTGCCCGTGGTACACAGGGTTAAAGGTTGAAGAACAATCAGGATAAAAATTTTGATTTCAAGAAATTGCAGTACTGCATCAGTTTGCTTACAGCATCGTTTTACGTGCACGAGCTTACAAGAGAGAGTGTGTGTGTGTGTGTGTGTGTGTGCACTAGAGTATCTTCCTTTACCTTTACTGCGAACCAAACTTCAAGCAATTCCTTTACTGTGGTTTCAATTCTCAGGCAAAACCTCTTGTGGATACAGTTGGAATGAAGTAACAATAATGCTTCCGACGTTATGATTCGATGAGATTCTCACTCTCTCGCTCTCTCTCTCTCTCTTTTAAATACAAAACAAAAGGCAACAATCTACCACAATGCATTAACCTACTGCTTTTTCATCCCTGTTCTGCCCTGGCTGCTCTAAACACGACATAAAATTGACATTAAATGCGCAACATTAGTACCGTAACGTGTGTGTGTGACAGAGACTCAGCTATCTGGTACGGGAAGCGAGTGGACACAGAGACGTGGGTGGTGGTGGTGGTGGTGGTAGTGGTGTGCGAAATTTCCATACGTTTATCTATACTTTCGTTCAAGCTCCTTCTACCCCTCCCAAAAACACCGGCTAAAGGGAATAATGGTTCTGCATAATATGACTTTAGAATTACCATCGCTAGTGCGCTAGTTTGTTGTGTTTATGATGATGATACAATGACGCGGCTGACCCTCCGCGTATATTTATTTAAGTGTAATGTAGTTTCTTGTTTCTCCTCTTGTATTGTTTAACTGTGATTCGTTGCCTTGTTTTTGTTCATTCACTTTTCCATTTCCTTTCCCTGCTTTCTTGACTTCCTTTCTACTCTATTTACAGTGAGAGAGAGAACGAACAAAAACGAAACAAATACGAAAGTGAGCAACGAAAACAACACAAACACAAATCAACATTTACATTTCGTCGTATTCGCTAGTCTAGTATGCATACACTAACAGAAACTCACACAAACACATCGACAGACATCTTCCTATCACCGACCCATGCGCTTTAACAAACTTAACACACGCACACACACAAACAGGCAACACGCATCGTGTTGTGAGTTCGCTTGGGATCGAGATTACTAACGTTTTGCTACTATTATTACTATTACACTGCGCTATACTACCTACGCATACTCATAAGACGAAACGAAAGCTCTATCGTCGGTTCTATATCTGTATCTGTTCTGCTTCTCTCGCTCTCTCTCTCTCTCTCTCTCTCTCTCTCTCTCTCTCTCTCTCTTTCTCTCTCTCTCCTTCCACACAGCAATGCAAGCAATGAAGGATGTCGATTTGGTTTATCTGTTTACAGTAGGCTGGATCGAGTTCAAACCAACTTTAAAAAAGGGTTTACGCTTTGCAGTTGTGTACTTATGTCACCTGTCAAGCGCAAAACATGTTTGTGTTAGTCTTGTTCGGTTTCACTTTATATTATTGTATGTGTCGCTTCCTCTAATTGTGTTTCAATCTCCGCTGTTTTGTGTTTTGTTTTCCTTTCCTAGCGTTGTATATCTCTGTCGCATGTTTCCTGTTGTATATAACTATGAACTATGGCGATTTCCCTAGACTTTCCTTTTTGTTTTATTTGTTGAATCGGTATTGCCTTAAATGCTCCCTAATGAGGGTTAGGAAAAGGGGAGGTTGGTTCACGCGACCATACACGCGGCAAGCACATTGTTATTATTGATTGCACACCATTTAGTCCATATGGTCACGGTTAAAGCAGTGTATCGAATATACGTTAATTTGTCTATGTGTTTCGTTTAGCGAGAATTTTGGTATTGTTTTGCTTAATGTTACGGTAGTTTGTTTTTGTTTTGGTTGCTTTCCTGCTTCATTTTCGTTTGCCACCGTTTCTTTTAATAATGATTAAGTGTTGTTTACGTGTTACGTTGATTTGTTTTCACGAAAACTGTATAATTACTGGTTGTCTTTTATCTATTCGCTTGCCGTGTTTGAAGGATTTTCGGCGACGTTCGTTTTCTACCAATCAGGGATAGAAAGCAACGCCCCATCAAATCAAATCTTCCAAAACGGGCGTTTCCTTACGACAAAGTGTCACTTTAATATCGTCAACAATTATAACACGAACGTAACGCTTGCGGGTATAACTAAAGTAAACACTAACAGTTAGTTGTATGTAGACGAGGTTTGGTTTTTTTCCGCTGCGCCGTTTGAAAAATTCGAACTATACGAGTTTCACTCACAAGAACGGCAAGATCATTTAATAGAACTACAATGTTGCTTTCGGTTAGAGTCAGAAACGGGGGGTTTGTGTCTCAACAAGCGTTACTACTACTTCTTACACTATCAAAATTCAATTTAAAACAAACTGGATAATTGATTGTTGTCTTGATGTTTTTTTTCTCATCTGACTCATTCTTCTTCAACTAAGCCTCGAAAATCAATATGTCACGAGAGGGGTTTTGTCTTGGTAATACTGACAGTTGGTTCGCTTTCCTGCTACTACCCTGTGCTTACTTCATGTCAAATGGTTCATCGTCGATGGATGTCTTTGTGTCGCCACGACTACCGTTACTACCGTCACTCGTGGGATTAAAGCTAGGCAGGAAAGGATTGGTGGAGGCATACTGGACCCGGTACGGGTTTGTGTCCGCCCCCTTCGTACCAGCGCCCCCACTGCCGGACACTGTAGCAAACGGGCTACTGTTACTTCCGGTGCTAAAGTACGACGAAGACAGACCGCCACCGGATCCGATCGAGGCCCCACTCGTAGCCATCCCGCTGTACGACGCGGACGAAAAGCCGGACGATTCGTAATCGTAACCGCTGCTTTCGAGATCACCCGCCGACGACCCGGTGGCGCCACTGTCGAGACTGGCCGAACCACCAGCCGACCCAGTACCGCCATCGCCACCAACGCCACCACCCGAAGTGAGCGCCCGCAAACGCTCACTAATGCCGTACGAGCTGGTCGTACCGGACAGCAACCCCGAAAGCCCACTACCCGACGCACTCACGGACGTCCCGGACGAACCGACGCCGTACGACGAGTAGATGGACGAGTTCTTGGGCAGTGTACCGTAAAGGTTCATGCTCGTGACAGCGGCCGCCGTCGTTACCGAGCTGGACCCACCGCCCGACGCCCCACCGTCCAGCACGGACGCCCCACTACCGATGCCCGTGTACCCTAGCGAAGAACTCATCGTGCGAAGTCCACCACCGCTGTTGCTGGTGTTGCTGCTGCTGCCCCCGATGCTGCTACTAATGCTGCTGCTTATACTACCGATACCGCTACTACTCGAGTACGCTCCCGCTGAGCTACTGCCAGCTGCGGTCGACCCAGACGCTCCCGTAGCGGACAGTTCGGCCAGCTTTTCCCGACCCAACGACAGCGGCAGTGTGCCCGTATTGCTCACGATCGTGCGCGAAAGGGACGAGGTGAGCTTGCGCAACAGCGACGACGTACTACCATCGTCCGACGTGTCCTGGCCCGAAGATCCACTACTCAGCTGGCTGGTCAGCTTCAGATTCGTCGACGGAAACTGGTAGCTGCCGAGTGTTTGCGATCTCAGCGACGACATGAACGAGCTACCTCCGCTCGAGGAGGCCGCCGTTGTTGAGGGAGCTGTCGCTGCGGTAGCCGCAGTCGACGGAGCAGTTGTAGAGGGCAAACTATCTGCCCGATCGAGCGGATCCTGACGACGCAACGGTGACGGTGACCCAGACTTGTTCGGGGACTTGTCGCGCTGTATGCTTGACGCCGGACTGGACGATCGATACGATGATTCCGAAGCTGACGACGGTGACGGCGACACCACCAAATTGTTCTTCTCGTCCAGGCTGAACGTGGTGATGTTTAGTGTGCTGGTCACGCTGGATGCAGAGGTGACTCCAGGCGCCGAGCTTACCTTACCGTACAGACCGACGGAAGCAGAGGCAGCGGCAGACGTGGCAGCACCGGCCGCCGACGATGCAACGGAGGATGCGATCGAGGACGTCGACGATAGGTAGTCGGAACCGGCCGACGAAGCAAACAGCGAGCTAGTGCGGGCATGCAGTAGATCCGTCGCGTAAGACGTAGAAGCGGCCGTTCCGATGCCACCGTTGCTGCCTGCCCCGTTCGTGTACTGGGACGTACTCGGTTGCTGGTGCTGTCGCGAACTGGCCAAAATGCGGCTCTGTGTGTCAGACTTGAGTGAGTAGCTGCTGGTAGACTCCTTGAACTTAACCGAGGCAGGTGATGCTCCACGTTTAATTGTATCAGTACCTGTCAGGAACGGTAAGCAGAAAGCTCGAATGAGAAGAAACCCAAGATGGGCGATGTCTTGCTGCACTTACCCGACCCAGAACCGGACGCGGACGAAGTGGAACTAGAGCTTGGGGAGGGTGTGGCGTGATGTGGCGATTGGACGCGCTCCGCCAAGCCCGCTGAGACCTCCGATTGATGGGGCTGTGTAGTGGAGGGTAGGAAGGGAAGGAGAGAAACAAAGCCAACAATTAGCACGCGAACTCACAGCGGAACGGCCGACTCGTCTGTCAAAACCTGGTGCGTGAGAGTGCCCGAGTGATTCGAGCAGATACACAAACCAAAACAACAAGCCGGCAGCTACGGCCCATGAGAAAAGAAATGGCAAGTTGTGTCCGTGTTGGTGTATGTGTGTGTGTGTGTGAGTTTGTGAGGTGTTTGTGTGAGTTTGTGAGGTGTTTGTGTGAGTGTAAGTGTGTATCGTACACGAGCAGTAAGTGACCAATCTCCAAACAATGCAAACGGAGAGCGGAGAGAGTCGTTTCAAGAAGTAGTAGTTGGTAGTAGTAGTAGTAGTTGATTCGTATTTGGGTTTTTAGGTACGTGTTGGATGGTGTTGGTTACCTGTTGGCCCGCTTGTTGCAAGGCTCGATGCGATTGAGCTAACTGAGCCACTACTGATTGATACTGAAGAGTGCTGGGAGTGGCTGAGAGCAGATGCTGACCGAGCGTTGAGGATGTTGTTGATGGATTGTTGGCTGCTGAACGGGGCTGTATAGACGGTGGTACCGACGATTGGATGTTGCTGCTGCTGCTGCTGCTGGCCAGGGCGTGCGGGCTGCGGCTGATGCTGGAGCTGATGGAGCTGGTGGCCGCCAAGTTGGTGCTGCTGCTGCTGTGCAGCTGATGCTGGATGTTGGAGCTGCTGCTGCTGCGGTGGCTGATGCTGTGACTGCTGCTGTTGGTGCCCAGCTGGAGCGCTGCCGACGCCGCCGCCACCGCCGCCGCCGATTTGCCCGCTGGCAACGCACTGGCTTTGTTTCCACGCGGCTCGACTGGCTCGCCGCGCCGACCTGTCTACATAGGACTCTGAATTAACCACGAGATATTGCGAGTTCGGTGTTGAGAAGAACAGTTTGGCTTCATCAGTGTGGTTGTCTTTGTCGGCGGTTCATTAGTATCGCACTTTTGTGGGGGGTTTGTTTTTCGGTTTTGGTTTGCCTTTTTCGGCATAGAATCGTTGTGCAAACAAACGACGAAGGTAGGTAACAAGGCTTGAAGGGAACAAGGTTACAGGAGTTTTAAAGGGTACTGGATAAGGGAGAATAGAAAGGAGGATGCGCACATCGAGTCACAACGATTGGACACATGCTTTGGCAACAGTGATGAACATCATACTTCCACGCGTCACCTTCTGATCACCATAGCGGCCACCATAACACCCAGATCGGCTAGTGCAAGTCATGCGTCTTGTTTGCTCTTGGCTGTGTGATGCTTCCTACCAAAACTTCCAACTACGACAGCGACATACATACACACACACACAGAAGTACACTTCAGTACATCAAGCTTAGAAATCTGACCATCGCTATGGTCTGGACGTGTACTGAGGAGGATGGCAAATACAAACACTTAGCTAGTCTTACGGGGGGAAAAACACGACAACATCACACAAGGCATTGCAAGGAATAATGGAAAGCACAACAAACGTAACGAAAACGGTTAACATGTAGAACGTCACACAACATCCAGTTGGACAGCAGTCGCACGCAGCGTTCCAGCTCCAGCCACCGACCTACAGAGATCCTCGTCCTCGTCCGTTCCCCCATCTTCCATTCTGGGCTATCTATCATTCAGCTCTATCTCACTCACTCACGCTCACGCGTACGCATTGTCGGTGAAGCAGTACAATCGTGAGCAGGCCCTCACGACTCTTCAGCTCGATCTCCGCTCGAGGAGAACAAAACGGGTGTGATTTCGTGTGTACGCTCGTGTGTATTTTAGAGTCTCGTGTACTGTTTATAGTTCTGAGTGAATGCTGTGGAGATGATCGGTTTTAGTGCAGTTGTACTGTTCATCCAATTGGCAAAATGTTTCGCACAAACCCAAAACAAAAGTGCGATACTAATGAACCGCCGACAAAGACAACCACACTGATGAAGCCAAACTGTTCTTCTCAACACCGAACTCGCAATATCTCGTGGTTAATTCAGAGTCCTATGTAGACAGGTCGGCGCGGCGAGCCAGTCGAGCCGCGTGGAAACAAAGCCAGTGCGTTGCCAGCGGGCAAATCGGCGGCGGGCGTTGCGCTGGCAAATCTACGATAAATCATACGACTTTACATTCCGATCGTAAACGAGACGCCGACGAGATGTGCTTGATGTGGCACGGTCATGTTAGCAGTGTAAACGGGAAATAAATCTAATTCATTTGTACTTTCTGTTACAAAACGAGCAGCCAGTCAAACGAGAACGTGTGTGTGCATTCCTCTCTACCGTTCAAAGCAGAAGGAAAATAGTGGGCGCGTGGTGAGAAGAAATAGTAACGAACGTTATAGTAGGCTGTGATGCGAACAAAACAAAACACATGTCCAAGATATGAGAGCAAAACGGGTTTGATTTGGTTTAGATGTATATGTGTGTGTGTGGGTGTGAGTGTGTGGAGTTTTCCCAGGTGTATGGCACGTCCAATAGGGGCATCTTCCGGCTTTTAGGTTCCATGCCTGTGTGGTTCGATGAGTGCGAGCATGAGCATGAGTGAGTGAGCGAGCGCCCGAAAAAAAAAAATGTGGAACACGGAACAGTATGCGGCAACAGCCCTCACCGGAACCGGATGGTTGATCAGGTCTTGCTGTCTAGATCATTCTTTGGTTGTTTTCGTTTGGTTTTTTTTTTTTGCTTTACAATGAATTTATCATTCTCGCACACACACTCTATAGTGTAGTTGAATGATTTGGATGGTGAGATGGAACGTACGAAGGTAAGCAATCGAATCTCAACTCAACACGGTAAGCCATACAGCAACAACCAAAAAAAAGGCATATTAAGATGGATCGAAGAATGGTTCCCAACGTGTTCTTCGTTTGGATTATGAAGGCATTATTGTATAAAGCGTAAATTGTTACAAAACACAGATACAAACACACACACGCAATCAACACACACATAAAAGCAGAACACTTCAATTACTACCGTAACTATGCTTAAGTAAAATGGTGGCGCATGCATATTTAATAACCGAAATGAAACTAAAAAAAAGAAGATTTATAATTCTAGTTAAGCTATTTTAAGTGATTCGCATCACACTACACTATTCCATCATTGGGTAGTGAGTTTAGCTCTGGACACTGAGGTGGACACCTCCATAAATTGAGAGCTCTGCCTGAGAATTATTCTAATTAATTGAAGATTCATCCTCACTTAGAAGTGATGTCCTATCTAGCTTCTAGCTTTGCCCACGAGCTCTACGTCCTCAGTAAGCGTGAAGTTAACGGCAAGACTCAACTCTCAAACTCCGTTGTTTAACAGGAGCTGCTACATACAACACTTATTGTAAGTAATTGTGAGAATGACATCTTGACCTTCACCAGGAACAAGTATGCAGTGTATATCCCTACAAAGATGCAAGTCATCAAAGTCCAAATCATAACAGCTGACATCTTTTCTACTGTTGCTGGCACTCGCACTACCTACTCCACATTACCTATTGTATCCACAGCCAACTTTGCAGTTCCCTCCTGGACATACAAGTCTGATAACGTGTGTTTACTGTTGGAGACGTTAATTATATAAACGCTGCGGTCCTGAGCAGTGATGTAGGTGTTGTAAACGCAGTAACAACGTTCAGGGAACGCTGAAAAGCGCGCACTCTTGTTTGCAGGCTCAAAGGAAACAGATATGTGAATAAAGATAATTGTATACCAAGATGGCGAGCGGCCCGGTGGTAGATGCGACAGCGGCGCCGGTCTTCACACGGCAGGACCGGGGTTCAAGTCTCATCTGGGCCGTTCCCCCATAGTAAGGACTGACTATCCAACTATGCGGTAACAATAAGTCTAGTAAGCCAGAAATGGCAGGCATGACCTAAGAGTAAGAGATCGTTAGGCCAAGAAAGAAGAAGATACCAAGATACCACGTTTGTAAACACAAGAGCAAGAGGAAGTTTGCCATGATCCAAAACAGTCCTCACTAGTAAAGTTACCTCTACATTGTGTGCAGTTACCACAGTAAGTGTCTTGACTATGAGCAACTAGGGTCTTTTTATCGGCAAATTTCCATGTTCGTCTAAGTAGATAAAATATAAACTTCCCAAAATACATTGGTGGCTTCTCATAATGAGATCTAGTGCTGGCTCTAGCGACAGGTTTTTGCAGCTCGTCAGGAACCTCATTCAAGCTCATGCGGTTCCTCACTATTGGCTCTGTTATGAAGATATTATTATTAGCAAATGACTTAACTCCTGGTCCAGACATGCACATTCTTGATCGTATCTCTTTCAGTACCTATAACATAGTTAACTATCATCATTTATCTTGCTCTAACCAAGTAGAACGATTATTTATTGAACTCAGTTACTCATATATTAGCTAAGCCTTGGATTAAATTGCTTCAGAACAGGATCCTGCTGCAAGAAAAGTGAACTTTTCATTGAAATTATATTGTTTTTGGGATGGTCTCTACTAGCAACTTGGACTATGTTTTAAAAGAAACAATGTAACTGCTCTCAAGCAACGCAATTGACATTCTTCTTTGGCTCTATAACCTCAAGAAATCTCGCTATTGTTGACATCAACTACTGTAGTTTACCCGTAGCTGTATAGTCAACCAGTCAGTGCGGTATTTTAACCAGTCAACAATTTTCTTTCAACCGAAAAATATTTAAAAATGGTACAATCTTAACTTACGTTAGCACAAAACAACGCCAACAAACAAATCTACAAAGTGTAAATGGAAGATATTGATAGAAAAATCATACTTTCTTTTTCTAAATCGTTGCAGTGCATTAATAACGAGAACAAAATTCGCAAAACAATAAACAAAAACAAAGGAAAACCCTTAGCGATAAATTGAAACAACAACCAACAACTGCAGTTACAATTGCAGAACAGATAAGATAGATGATACGGTAGTGCTTACGGATGGTTCGGGTACGGCTCAACACAACGAATAACAGCGAGAAACGAACGAGTGTGTAATCTTTATGTGTGTTTAGCTGTGATTTCGGTAAATTGTTCTTGACGAAAGGAGGGTAGCGGTTTGTTTACGGTTTATAAGTTTGCTAGCGGGGCGCATAAGAATTACGTTACCTGAAGTAGGTGCGCCCGGGCCCGAACCCGGCTGGGGCCAGATCTGCAGCAAGTACTTCAGCACCGCGATCGGTTGTGCGTGATCGATCTCCTCGTTAGCGCCGACGCTCGCCGAATGCAGCATCAGCGGTGGACCGAGCGCGGTCGCTAGCGCCTGGGCCGACATTTTGTTTCGCTCGGACGCGGACACGACCAGTGACAGATGGTCGAGCAGAAACACGAGAGTGGCCTAAAATTGTGATCGCCGATTAGAACAGTGTCTGCCGAGGCGATTTTTTGTTTTTCGCTTCCAACTTACCCTGTTCGCTCGTGGCAAGCAGTCCAGAATACTGAGCATAAGTTTGGCATTACCCTCGGGATCATCCGGCAGGCATACACCTGGAAAACGCGAAAGGAGAGAGAGACAGAAGGTTAATACGGATGCTTTGCACTGAGCGACAGCACTACCTAGGGCATCCACCGTCATCTGGAAGAGACACTTGGTAAACAGTGGCTCCGGCAGTTCCCTGAGATAGTCCTTCAACACGCCCGTGATAACGTTGATGTCGGGCACGTGTTCCGGTGTCAGTTCAACGGCGCGACTATTCCGCTCAAATGCCTCTCTGCAAGGTGTGTACAAAGATATATTAGCATCTCCATATAACGCAGAGACTCGCCACCCCGAACTTACCTAAGCAATCGCTTCTTGGTGGCAGACCCACACAGACGATACAGACCGATAATGTCCAAACCGCGTCGTTCTACCTCTTCAACGCAGCGGCGCAGTATGATGGGGACGGGAGCACAACCAGGCGCACCCTTAGATTCTCGCGTGACCACCGTCTCGAGATCAGCACCGAAGAGAGCTGGAACGTTGCCTCGAAGGCTTGGCAGACCACGACGCCGGAACAGTTGGAACGGATCCGTGTGCCGGAGTCGCAAGTAGATGGTGCCTCTCGGTTCAACCTGCGATCAAGAAAGTTCACAAGATCTTCATTACTGAAGGCCTAGCTCAGAGACCTGCAAGACTCACCTTAAGCGCTAGCTGATGTATCGGTGATTGTCGTAGCAGGGTCGTGAGCGAAAGCGCACCACGATAGCACAGCTTGTGTCGGTGCTGCGGGTCCCACGAGTAAACGAGCACGTCCAGCTGCTTGTTGCACACGAGATCAAGCTCGAACGATTCGTCCCAGTCAAACTGCAGATCGCCCGACCGTACCACCGTGCGTGCCTTGTGGATGCGGTCACACTCCAGCACACAGTACAGATCCCGTATGAGCGGTTGCTGTATCTGGGACGTTTCCGACATCGCGCGCAGACCACGTCCGGCCAGCAGGTGTATCCACAGCATGCCCGACATACCGACCGCGTCCACGACCGGTTTGTCCAGCTTGTACTTGGTGTACTCCGCCGGATTGATGTCGATCTGACGGTGCGCTCTTGGCAGTGTCGTGCTCGGCGTCGGAGCCGGACTCTGATGTCCGGCCAGTGCCGCCATAACCGATCCGGGCACACCACCCACCCCAGCACCCTGCGTCAGCTCTAGCAACTGTCTCATGCGCCGCACACTCGGAGACCGAATCGAGGATGGTCCGCCGATGTGCTGCGAGGACAGGGAGCGTACCGGCAGGGAAGACATTCGAGGACCGCCGGCCGCCATCGAGTGACGGTCCAGTGTACCACCAACGACTCCACCGCCACCGCCCACTCCCAGCCCCGTCCGGCTGCTGTAGATGTGCTCGGTGTTCTTCAGCACGTCATGGATGTTCTCCGCACTGCACGAGAACCGGTGGGCGCGCTGCTGATTGAGAAGATCGCGCGATGCACGCATCTGCTCACAGATAGCGGAACTGCTCGGTGCTCGCCTTAACCACGCCCGATACTCATCCGACGTGAAGATTGACGGGCTGGCCGTGATGCGATTGCGCAGGTCGCGAATATCTCGCCGAATCGGCAGTGAGTACTCCGGTGCGGACACATTACCATCGGCTTCGTCCTGCAGCCGGTCGGTGATGCGCCCCCGCAAACCTAACCGTGTCGCACCGGGTCGCTCCCGGGGCAACGAGTTAAACTTGGCAAACTCGGGTCCTCCGCCGAGTGCCTGCGTACTGCCACGTCCCATCGTACCGCTGGCCGCCATCGCCGGATGATTGTAGTAGTAGTAACTGGGCCTTGGTCCAATTGTCGCCTCCGTATCGCTGGAATAGTCAAGCGCAGGGCGTGATCGGCGTTGCAGTGAGGCAGTCGCTCCCAGCGGCGAAGGACCGTACTTGGGACCACGAGGTTGAGGAGGTGCGTCGTACCGACCGTACCGCCCAAGAGTTCCACCCGCAATGGGGGCCGCTCCGACCAAATCCGACTTGAGACTGGAGCGAGCCAACAGTGGATGTCGTCCGAGCGATGCGTAGTCAGCGTACTCGACACGCGGCAGATGCTGATCGGATCCGCTGCGCGGGAAACGCTGATGCGACTGGCTCATCGCAACTCCGGCCGGGCCCGCCGACATGCGGCGGCTAGTGGTGGCCGACGGGTAGAACGCGTGTACCTTCTCCGCGAGGCTTTCGAGCGTGCCGGCGTTCTGGTAGTAGGAGTGCGATGTCTGGAAGCCACCGTGCATACCCTTCGGCTGCTCGGTGATGACCGACGACGGTGGGGCCGGTGGTTTATAGCCCCAGCTCGGTGTCTCGACCGAACCGGGACCACCGCCCGGACCTCGGCCCGCACCATAGTATAGATCCAGCTGTTCGCTCTGTGGACTGTAATTGTTTAGGCCCAGTCCGAGTCGTGAGCGTGACTCCGTCATTTCGCGACCATCCCCGGTGCGTCGTTCGCGGGACGAACGCGAGGAACGGGGTGCCCGGTCCGAGTCGTCCAGATCTTCGTCGCGCAGGTCGCGCTTGATTACCACGACTGGAGGTGGTTTCTGCTCCGGGCGGGACATCTGCGGCGGACCGGGCGAGTTTGCACCACGATTGCCACGCCGCTGGCGGATAGCCAGTACGAGGCGGCGCGGTATGGACATGATGATTACCACGTCATCTAGAGACATCCGCGTTACGTCGACCAGATTCACGGCCAGAATCTCATCGCCAACCTGATGGTATGCAGAAACAAACAAACAAACAAACCACGTGAACGTTGTCTTCTGCAGCTCTGTTGCATATATTAAGGCGCAGCCAACTGTAACTTGATGAAAAATATGATCTCCTTTAGGAAAACGTTAACCAACATAAAGTAAACGCACTCCTTCCAGCATCCAAGACAGCCTTAACATACATGATTCTTTGTAAAATCCCATCGGTCTTATGTCATTTCCATGCGCGCTGACGCAACAGCCTTATCACTTCATGTGAAGCGAAGATAAACAAAAATGCAAACCATTCTTTAGCGAAAGGGCGCAAGGGAGGATACCGGGTAAGCATAAAAGTGCCTCGAAGCACAAAAGCTGCCCTTTTCTTGCTGTTTTCTGTGATTGTGTGTGTGTGTGTGTGTGTGTGTGTGTGTGTGTGTGTGTGTGTGTGTGTGTGTGTTTGTTGCTGGCGTGTTGCCATCGTGTAAAGAAAGCATTTCTTTTCAAGTACCCTTCACACTCACAGCGCGACCCTTCTTCGGGGTTGTAGTGCTGGGTATTTATGAAAAGAAAACATGCACACACACGCACACACATACCGCCGTGTGCGCGAAACATACACACCAAACAAGGCATCATATCAACAGCCTCAGTAACATTGTTGACGTGTTTTGTCATCATCTACTGACGCGTGGCGCTGTTGAAACATGGCTTCAAGTTTCGTGCCCGTGCTACTTGTTGTCTCGCGTTACAAAAACCGGGTTTGTGTGTTGGGTGTAACATTTAGCTAAAGGTGTTGCGCTTCAGTTGTAATAGTATTAAAGTGCTCATTTCAAAACGTTTTGTTTTGCTATTTGCTCATTCTTTCGGGTAATGGAACAGTTTACATAAACCTACAACCAAGCCGCATCTACTCTCTAACCTGGATGGTATCCCGGATAAGAAGCACCCGGACCTCTATCAAAAGAACATGCTCACCATTTATTCAATTGTCCGGCCATCTGCCACATGCACAAAAGGATACGCTTTCTTGCCGGTTCAAGCAAATGTGAATGTCCTTGCACAAAGCGGCCGTTACGAGTAATAGCTCTATTTATCTTTCGATTGCCGAAGCAGCTTCAATCCAATCAGTTCCCTCGGTCGCTCGCCTATCTCCCCGCAGGATGCGCCCCTGCTTGATAGGCCGCGCCGCGGTAGATTATTACATTTCGTGCCTTACGCTGGTCGTTTATCCGATGTTTTTTGCGTCCCCGTTTTCGAGGTCGAGGGCCTTCTGGCATTCTTGGCTGGTGGGCTGGTGCTGGCAGAAAACGGATGCGACGACCTATCAGGCATTATGTAATGCGATTGGACGTGAGCGTAAAAACCCTTTCAGCAACAGCAACCAGCGAACAAACGATGGAGACGCCTGGTCGTTCTCTTGGTCTTGGTCCATGTTCGGCCTTCGACCGCCGGCTACATATGAGCAGAGAGAGGGGAGAAGAAAAAAAAACCCCCCAACCATCTCCAGCGTGGGTCACAACGTTCTGAAGCAAACATTATAGAGGTCAGAAATAGAGGCTTCCATTTAAGTTTCCATTTTGGCAACACTGTTTTTATTTCCGCTTTGAGTATTTTGACTCCTATTTTATGGAAAAAATCGTAAATGAATCACAATAGACCAAACACACAACCCGGGCAAAAATTTGTCGACATTCCACTCCGAAAGCAATCAAACGTGAAAACCGCATACGGCTGATACCGAGCGACCACATCAAATGAGAACCATTTGCAACCAACAACACACCATCATCGCAACAAAACGGGACACGACCGAACCGGACTTACCGACCACCACAAGTTCTGGTCGTACTACTGCGGATACCATCGCCGTTTCCCTGCAATGGGCACCATTTGGTGGCAAAACTTTTAATTAATACTTTTATACCATCTTAATGGTAGTATTATTGACTGCAATTACAATGTGCGAATGGTAGTAGGCCCGTATTTGCGTCCTAGTAATAGACAGTCTAACCTTAGTGCAGATCTTAGTGCCGGTTGGGAACTGTTTGAAGTTGGCTTTTGTTGCGCAACGTTGAACCGCAAATAATTACAGTTATTAACGACGGCAAAACGTATTCAATGTTTTAATGTTCGGTTTAAACTTTTATCAGTTGATGTTTTGGAAATGATGCACGTAAACATCAGGCCCTTCTCCCAAATAGCTTCGCACAGACAATAAGTTAGCCAGAAGAACATTGAAAATAATCTTTCTTAAATTTAACTTTAGTTACATGCCCTAACGTACCAAACATTATCAGCCCTTGAGCAGTTCTAATATTATTTTTCAAATATTCATTCTAGATTATGGTAGGTAATCTAGTAAGCTGAACACTAGAAAATACAACTGTAAGGATCAAACATTAGCTTTTTTAATTTTTAACTCCTTCCAGCTCCTTTTTTCTTTGTTCACTGAACAAAAAAACTTTTAACCGAACAAGCTCAACACAAATGACCCTTTGAACATCAAAACTATCCTCGTCCCTACGCTTTTTTTGCTAATGTGACGTTCAACCGTAGCTAAAAATAGTTTACCACGGAACAAAGTATTTAATAATTTTCATCTTCAACCCAGCTAATACATATTTGACGAGGCGAGCTTTAATTAAAAGCTGGTCTGATCGGTGCAATTTCTATCTGCTCGAAAGTATAACTCAAGCACACCGAACTTGTGGCACCCTACCGTAGTAGCCAGTGCGCACCGTTCGGGCAGAATGTCAAACATTTTCATTTTCCTCGTTTTGTGCAAAGTTTTGTGCTCTTTTTGCTGGCGTAAACTTACTCCTTGTGAGTGCCGTCTTGATCGATGCAATAAGGCGAACCTGGGTGGAAATATTTCACGAAAAAATGTGAACCATTTGGGTGTTGCCCATGCGCTGCGCTATTTTTTCTACTAGCTCTTGGTCCACAATTTGTCCATCGCTAAACAGATAAATACTAATGTTATGCCCGAAAGCATTCGCACTTCCTTCGCTAATTGGCGTTTAATTGAAATTTCCAGCCAGCCGTTTGCCGGCGACCAGTTTTGTTCGCTTCGTTTTCGTACTTACCCGCAGGCAGCCGCTGTTGTAAACGGCCGACTCTAAAGCTATCCTAGATATGAACACACCATCCGACCGGTCCGCTCCGTTGCCTTCGCGGATGTACAGACCGAGTGTTTGGCCCGGCCGTTTGACGATCTCCACCAGCTGTGAACGGGGCAACCGGAGCAGTTGTATGAGTGAACAGAAGTCTTACACGAAGCACGCTTGACATGCTTGGACCTACCTGAACAGTGTGCCTGGCGTCACTCTTGTTGAGGAACTTTTGCCCCGCATCGACGGCCTGCCGACTTCCCATACATCGAGGCTCCAGGATGCGAACTATCATTTCGCCCCTTCGCTCCACCACCTAGACAGCAATCGGATTGAAAGAAAGAAAGCAACGAGAAAAAAGGGCATTACTCTGTGTTCGGGATGGATGCTAAGGAGCAGCTAAGGATGTAAAAAAACAATATCCATCACATCAATATGGTAGACGTAAGGCGGCTTAGGAGAACAGGGAGATCCATTTCTTTTCACGTTTTTCCCCTATCTTCTACGCAACAGCGAAACTCAATTAGTGTCATCTTAAACTTTTGCTACGCACAAAAGCCTGTCAGTTGCTGTTCAGTCTACGAAGGAAAAAGTCCTCGCCCGATATCCACCGCTGGCTGTATGACCTTGAGCTGAGGACGGTTCCGGTGGAGCGGAGCACACAAACAAGCTCACCATCACCACCACCGCTCGCGATATGTACGTCCGATAGTCGGCTTTGCTAAAGCATATCCTTATCTTAAGCATCCTTTTCATGTGTTTTTTTTTCTGCTCAAAAGTTTAATCCAAACCCACTGACAGTATGTCTGCGGTCGACACGGTCAGCACTACACACGGTCGCTCGCGAAATAGAGCATGACGTTGAATGGCTTTGATGTGGGCAGATGCCATCCAACGGTTGGCGATGGAGAGAGATGCGCCAAATTTAACACAGGTCGGGGCATAACCATAAACGAGCGGGAAACCAACAAAATGGCGCCACCACTCATCCGGCGAGGTACAAGCATCACTCGAACCGTAGGGATGAGGCCTTGCTTTTGTTTCCGAAACGAAAGTCTAATTCCAGGTTAACGTTAAAATAAACTGCTGTCAAGTTACTTCTGTTAGCTGCTTCAAAAACAATTTAACATATGCTAATTTCTATCACAGTAAGGTCTATTTTAATAAAACTTTAACATTTTTTCAAATTTGTTTTTTGTGATACAGACAATTGGTTTTGCTTTATTAAGTTATATTAATCGTTTTTCGACAATACGGCCTACGGCCGTCATACTACAAATTAAATAAAATAATCGTTTTTCAATACAAAAAAAAACTATAAAAAATTAAAAAAGTGATTTTGATCCATAAATTAGAACGGTTGACTTATTTTGGATAATGTTTCAAAGGAATATTAGAATATCATTATCAACATCGTTAAGGAACTTTTTGAGGATGTAATGGAACCTTGTATACACTTACTTACTTATCAGGCGCTACAACCGCTCCACGGTCTTGGCCTGCTATGGTTGACATGGTTAGAGAAAAGGCTTGATAGAAAATCCATAGCAAGGTTCAACAGTCGCGCTGCAAACCTCCCTTTCTCTATGTAATATAGTGATATCTATTTCAATATGGAACTGTGCAGTCATATAGAGGAAGATAACGTTTAGTTTGTGTATGTTGCAACTCGATTCAGGAAATTTTCAACCATCAAATAGAGATCCTGCAAAGCGTTTGCTCCCCCCCCTGATGGAGTGACAAATTGAAAAATATCATCAAACAGTTTTGAAAATAATCATACTGTATAATTCACATTTCAACAGAGTACATGTGAAAGTAAGATGGAAACATAGCATTAATTACTACTTTTAAAACTACATCAGACTGCATATTCAAATAAATAATGGAGCATTAAAATATAAGCCGTTCTCAAAATCCCAAAAACCGTTTGAAACGTTTAATCGAAATTCGGAGTAATTCGAAAGTTTCATTATATAGAACAAACCCCTGGTATTTGTAATTCAAAATAAAATATATGAAAACTAATGTGTAAAGATAATTTCAACTCATGTATCTATTGCTTAGTAACAGTTTGAACATTTAGTTTATCTATGGAGGCGCCCAGTAGTTGACGGCGTATGTAAATCGGTGGAGACGCCTAGTATTTCACGGTTGTAGCAATATCGATGGAGACGCCTAGTATCTGACATTTTATGCACAATAATGCTGTTATGTTGTACCGAAAATAGTGTTATCTGATTAAATAACTATAACACATACACATCAAAACAATTTTCTAAATTCAATATTGTGTAAAATGTTTTGGATTTACAGAATTGTTACTCAAAAATAAATCATTCATTTGAATAAATCTCTTTTTTAAACATGCTGTTTTTAGAGAAAACACTCAAGAGAAAACCGCCGGAACACATTACTTCCGGTAAAGGGAACTTTGCAACTAAATATAGACGAACGGCCGTTTTTGCTTCGCGGTGAATCTTCCCTTTTTTTCGTTCTGTTCTCCACCCAGTCCTGCTAATGGCTACATTATCTCTCTCTATATATATCCACCTACCTCCAAAGCGGCCGCGGTACTCGGATCGTGGTCATTCTCCACCGCCTCAATCTGCCGGAAGATCTCCGAACTGATGCCGGACACCTTCCGGAAGTCACCCTGCAGCAGGACCGGTTCCTTCGAGCCCTGTCGCTGCTGTTGCTGCTGATGGTGTCCCTGCAGGCCCTGCTGCTGTTGCTGCTGGTGTTGCTGCTGCTGTTGGAGAGCCTGCGCCTGGTGCGAAGGCATCGGACCCGGCGGTGCCCGCCCGGGGCTTGCAGTGAGGTCAGGCACAGATCTTCCATTTTCCTGGGAACGATAGCAAGCGAAAAAAAACCAAAGGTTAGGTTAGGTGTGCAACGATCGTACCGAGTACGTGAATGCCGTAATAAGCCTATCATGATGATAAAATGTATACAAATTTCTCTCCCTCTCCCCCGATTCGCATCGAAACCTTCCGTTTTCAGGTTGCCTTTCCCCAGCGTGGAATGTTTTCCCGGGTTTGACTTGTACGAAAACGGAAATAAAGCCTATCCATTGGCGACCGGGTTCTTTTCCTGCCAAAAAACCCCGAAAGTGGTCGCTATCGACGAGCCCTCGGGAAAATCGTCTTACGATGGGTTTTGGAAAAACGGAGCGGAAATCGCGAGCGATATTGAAAATTCACACCCTCCCTCCCTTTCTTCCCACAGCTTTTCTCCGCTATCCTTCAAGCGCCGAGCGACGATGCGCCAACCAAGCACGATGAACACAATCGATGATTAATAATTCAGCGCCTCCGTCACGCAAACATCCCGACCATCCCGTTCTCCCGATGCCTTCTATTCATACGGGAAAGCGAAAGAAAGCGACCGTTAATGTGGCGGGCCGTGGAAGGCTCTGCAGCTCTCTAAAGTTCGCCTTCACCAGCGTCAAGCGATGGATGGTCTGCCGTTACATGATCACCTTCGCTCACCTGACAGCGACCGTTGAAAGGCAGATTGCATGTTTCGAAATGGGTTTCAACCATTTTGTTTTCTCACTCAGAGGGCTCGTTTTTTCACTTTCGTATTCGCTATCGCTTTCAACAGCTGTCTTAAACGTACGCAAAAGGGTGCCCGGGTACGGTTTGCTTCTGCCAAACAAGTTTGTTTAAGAGTCCCGCCGCAAGTCATTCGTTCCCTATTGGCACTTCTGTTTTGCTTTCCTGTTTTGTTTTTTTCTTCTTTTCTTGAAAAAGTAATTTTGTATTATTCATTTTTCAATCACAGACTGCCAGCCGCGTTTGCACACCCGCCAGTTTCGCGTTGAAAAGGGTTGCACAATCGATGGTACAATAATGTACTCTTTTCCACGAACCGATAAAACGCACCATAATGCCCAATTAAAGCAATCAGGAGCGTCATTTTCATTCCAACGAATGATTCGATCGAGCTGTGTGTGTGCCTCGTGACGTCCAGGAGAGCACGGCAAGCGTACTACTGCACATGGCCACTAAATTCATCCACTTAGCCGCTTGTCGTTCATTCACCATCGAGAGGCCACTCGGTTTATCGCCCATCTCGGGACGCTTTGACATGCATGGGCCCGAAATGTGCTTCTTGGGCCACCGTACCGTACCAGCAAAGCGCGACCTTTAGCATCTGCTTAGCGCTGGACCTGCCTATGGGTTAGCTTTTGGTGTTGCGTTCGGTAGTTTTTGGTTTTATGCATCGGAAAACCATCTGCTAACGAGCCTAAACAAACAGCCCGGTTCGCTCTCGCACGGCATATCACACCACTAAGGCAAGGTAAAATTGAATTTCACGCCAACCCTCACCGAACCTTTCCTCACCCAAGACGATTTCCGGCGGATGAAAGTTGCCCGGAGCCGAGCAGGTCCGAGAAACTGGACCCCGGTCCGCCGCAGCCACCGGAAAGAAGTGGCCGTGATTTGAATTGCTAATTCGCTTAAACGTCCTCTAATTGGGATACTTTTCCGGATTCAATTACTATCTAATCTGCGCCAGCAAACATGCGGTCCGGGCGGCAATGGACGGCTTAAGCGGAAACATAAGCACCATAGGCGTGTGCCTCCTCGTGAAGCCAGCTGGCGTGTTCGCGTGTCTCATTGCGATGCGTTCGGTTAAGCATCAGGGGACGCAGAGCGTAAGTTTGCTGGCTGATTTGGTGGCTGAATTCTAACTGGGCGTGCTGGGTTTTGTTCGGTACCACGCCATTAGCACTACCATTATCATCATCGTCATCGTGCTCATCGGCACCGTCATCGTCACCGTCTTTATGTTTTGGGAAAAAACGGCGACAAAATGACAGAGCACAGCTCGGCAGCTGTACATGGGTTGCTGAATAAATATTGAATGGACAGCTGTGTACACATGCGTTAAACCGACTGTTGACACACATTCTTTCACCGTCCTTTCGGTCACAGCAGAAGCTTGCTGCTCGCTGTGCGGTTACGTGGTGTGCGGTGTCGCTAAACATGTGTGTAAAACATTTTAATTACCTACCGAAAGGGTTTTACACTGTTGTTTTGGATATTTGCTTTGGAGAAAATTAAATTTGCTTTTCAAATATCATATTGCGTTCGGCCAATGATAGACTCAACCCAGTTAGTTTTGATTATATTCTTTTTAAGCCACCAATTTCTACAATTTTATTTGATAGTCAGCTTTTTAGGAACATTCCTTAAACATAACCAATCAAGAAATTTAAAAATTATTTCACAATTTCCATATTTTAATTACAGGTTAGCTGCGCTCTTTAAATATTTTTTTTTATTTCCAATCATATCTTAAATTAGTGATAAACGACGTGTTTTACTTCATTCTACGAGAAGCTCTCCTCTATTTGTAAACTAAACCATTACAAAATCATGTTAAAAACTAAAATTAAACATATTATTAAACGTGTTTTGTGTTTGTTGATTTCATAAAAAAGACATTAGTTATGTCAAATAGAACACGTTGGCATTCAAAAACTGAAGACCTTGATGCACTTTTATACACAAATAAAATAAATATATCTTTACCATCGTTAAAGAAACCTTTTCTAGCAAAGATCTTATCTCTTAACTGTTTTTAATGGACACTCTTTTTGCGCTAATTTGCTTTCAGTACTAGACTTAGTCATCCATAAAACATTCCTAATCGTTCTTTTTCATTCGGATCTCTAGTTCTCCTTCCCCGTAATCACTTAACCATGACACAACGCTTAGAACCGTTCGTAACTTACTTTGTAAGCCACTCCATTAACGTTCCGCAGGTCATGGTTTACAAGTGCAGCTGCACCTGACACGCCAAGTGACCTCAAACCAAACATCCATCATGTGCCACAGTGGGAATATGTTTTGCTGCTTGCACAGTTGCCTTACCACAGCGGCACGCTTAAGCCCTAATTACTGTCACAACTTTTCACCCTGTCAAGTGCACAAAAAACTGATTCACTGTCAAGAAAATCGTGAAGTGCTCAAGTAAAACACATCATCAGTGACATCAGTGGTAAGTAGTCGTGGACGCGGTGGTAACATTTGATGCTACCTGTGCTGATTAATTTCAACGCTCGTCTATTGAACCGTAGAATGGTTTGTACCTTGCAGCACTTTGCAGGTTTAATTTTGCGAAAAGAAACCGTTTCTGCCAACCTTCCATTTAAAAGCGGACCTTTTCATTTTAAATCGATTCCAATAGTCCAAAGTAGTGGTTGGAATTAATTATGAATATTGTTTTCATACCTTTTCTTTGTAGAAAACCATTTCTGAGAACACCGAAAGCAAGTCTAACGCTTATTTATATCATCTTAAGCGACTGCAATGACTGAGTGACTAGTCTTTCGATGGAAAGGACCTTTCGGTCATTCTTGAAATTGTTGCTACTTTGGAGAAACCGTCGAAAGCTTCGCTCAAAAATTTATACATTTAATGTGAACTTCTTCGAAAGACTCACACATTTCTCACGAAACTTTTCTTCAATTAGAAGATTTAAATTACAGAATTGATTTGATAAGTTGTCCCACAAGAAACATCTTCAAGATTTTTATCACAGTATTTACATAAAGTCGACTAAAAATCCATGACCAATGTCACCAACCAGAGGACCTAATGTTATTCACATAACACATATTAAAAAAAGGACCATGGTTCGTGACACGTAAGCCGTGACTGTGTTGCCCGGTTTGGGGGCGAAAACGTTAGTACGGAGTTGAGGAGCTGGTGTTTGTTGGTGGTAGTGGTACACGGGTGGCGGTGGTGTGAATGAAAATTCCACTGTTGAATAGAACCGTCATCGTCGTCGTCGACGTCGCCGTCATCATTGTCGTCTCTGCGGACGGCACGAACACACGCAAGCGCGCTAGGAAGCTACTCGAATGTCCACGCTTTTCCACAAACACACACACATGCACGCACGGTAATAAAAGTAAAAATCGCGCGCATCGTCGCTCATTTGTAGAACGTTCTTTAGAGTACGACAGGATGAGAAAGACCCAACATTTCAAGAGAGAAAACCGTCCCAAACACTACCACTCATGCAAACTCAGTCTCTGCAAACATTATTCTCGAGTGACGTTTCGATTCTAAACGTGTCCTTTGCTCACTCAAACGAGAAAGAGAGCTATAGAGTAAGGGAAAACGATCCTCCGAAGGATGTGGGAGAGTTTTTGCTTCAATGTGTACGTGTGTTAAAAATTGAGCGGTGCTGAAAGTGCGTGACTGTGTCACACACTGGCATAGTTTTTCCATCGCTTTTCCAACCCACATCCGCCCACCCCAGCACGGTTTACAACCCCTTACAAGGACTTCCCAATTGTCCATCGTGTAGAAAAATTGGATGAATAATGCAGCGCGGAGAAAAGTGGTACAGAACTGGAGAGTGAAATTGGTTAGAAAACTTGCAACCGACACGTTTTGCGTTTCCGTTTGCAAGGGAACACCTAGTATGGAGTTGGGGAGTACTCCGCTGCACACACACGCACACACGTTGGAACCACTCGTTCGACCCTCCCCTTGCTGCTCCGCGAGAAAAAGCATCCAGTGGTGGCACTATCGCACATTTAATCCCGCAAGTCACAACTCGTCCTTCACCTGTTTCGAATGCTATTTTCTTCACAAACGCACACACACGCACACGCAAACACTCGTCTTGTCGCGAGACACTTCACTAGTTACGGGGGCTTTTGCCTGATCAAGAAAAAAATCTACCGAACTCTAGCTGTCCGCTGCAAACTACAACTACTAACTGAGCACTCCGTTGATATGTCGTTGATAGATTTTCGAATAGGATCCGTTCCTGTCGATATATTTGGCCCCGACGGTTGCTTTCTGCACTGTTGTGCACGATTGTTGCGCGCTGCCCACTACACTAGCTGCATCTGACACTGACACACTTGCCTTTACCTACACCAAAACCCCCCTGGAGTGGATGGGACTCACGTGCATTACTCACGCACAAAACCCACCGAACAAACAAACACAAACTGGCCGACGGTTGGCACACACTACACGTTGCGAAATCGCACTACCATGCACTACCCGTGCACGCATCACACTCACATCCAGCTCGAGGATAACTTGCCTTTACTTAACTCTACCCCCAACCAACCAACCAGGCACAAGAAGTTCAGCGTGCGAACGGAGCACCCCGTTTGTTGCAGACACCCCTTAAGCAAATGGGTCACCTTCACACGCGGTTAAGGAACTTTCGGTGAGGCGGAATCTTGTTGGTCCCGCTTTTTGTTGTTGTGTATGTTGCTTAGGAAACTGTGTTGTGCTGGGCACGGTCTTCTCTTGCAACGTTCCCCGCAACGTTACGGAATTTTGGACGGACACTGGGCACCTGACAGACAGCTGTGGTCCGACAGGAACTACCTCCGGAACTACCGCTTTGCACCGTTGCGGAAATATGGCGCTCACGCTCGAGACTTATAGAACCGGACCGACCGACCGACCGAGAGTGGATGAACTGGTCTCCACTCTGGGTAGAAAGGATCCGTTCTCGGCACACACACACACACACCCATACATTTGCGAACAGAACTGGAGGGAGAGTAGAGTTGGGGGAAAGGGAGGGGTGGTCGAATTGGTCGGCGCTCGGCTGTGTGCTCCACGAGCCGAAGCTAAAAACACATTCGGTTACAGTAACACCCACCAACACCAACCGAACCGAAACATCAATGCTATTTTCTCTCTCGCTTTCGGTTGGAACCACTCGTTCGACCCTCACCTTGCTGCTCCGCGAGAAAAAGCATCCAGTGGTGGCACTATCGCACATTTAATCCCGCAAGTCACAACTCGTCCTTCACCTGTTTCGAATGCTATTTTCTTCACAAACGCACACACACGCACACGCAAACACTCGTCTTGTCGCGAGACACTTCACTAGTTACGGGGGCTTTTGCCTGATCAAGAAAAAAATCTACCGAACTCTAGCTGTCCGCTGCAAACTACAACTACTAACTGAGCACTCCGTTGATATGTCGTTGATAGATTTTCGAATAGGATCCGTTCCTGTCGATATATTTGGCCCCGACGGTTGCTTTCTGCACTGTTGTGCACGATTGTTGCGCGCTGCCCACTACACTAGCTGCATCTGACACTGACACACTTCCCTTTACCTACACCATTCGCTTCGTTTCGGCACACCAAAAAAAACCCCCCTGGAGTGGATGGGACTCACGTGCATTACTCACGCACAAAACCCACCGAACAAACAAACACAAACTGGCCGACGGTTGGCACACACTACACGTTGCGAAATCGCACTACCATGCACTACCCGTGCACGCATCACACTCACATCCAGCTCGAGGATAACTTGCCTTTACTTAACTCTACCCCCAACCAACCAACCAGGCACAAGAAGTTCAGCGTGCGAACGGAGCACCCCGTTTGTTGCAGACACCCCTTAAGCAAATGGGTCACCTTCACACGCGGTTAAGGAACTTTCGGTGAGGCGGAATCTTGTTGGTCCCGCTTTTTTTGTTGTGTATGTTGCGTTAGGAAACTGTGTTGTGCTGGCACGGTCTTCTCTTGCAACGTTTCCCGCAACGTTACGGAATTTTGGACGGACACTGGGCACCTGACAGACAGCTGTGGTCCGACAGGAACTACCTCCGGAACTACCGCTTTGCACCGTTGCGGAAATATGGCGCTCACGCTCGAGACTTATAGAACCGGACCGACCGACCGACCGAGAGTGGATGAACTGGTCTCCACTCTGGGTAGAAAGGATCCGTTCTCGGCACACACACACACACACCCATACATTTGCGAACAGAACTGGAGGGAGAGTAGAGTTGGGGGAAAGGGAGGGGTGGTCGAATTGGTCGGCGCCTGGGACACGAAATATCGCGTGTGTGCTCCACGAGCCGAAGCTAAAAACACATTCGGTTACAGTAACACCCACCAACACCAACCGAACCGAAACATCAATGCTATTTTCTCTCTCGCTTTCGATCGCTCTCTCTCTCTCTCTCATTGCTCAGGACACTCTCCACAGTTTACAACTAGCGACTGTATCCTTTCGAGAACCGTTTTTTTTTTGGGGCGAATTGATGAAGAAAAGGTTGCACGAAAAGTTCCTCAGCTATCAATCGCAGGCTACCTACAAACACCATCATTGAATTCGGGTGTGCATGTGAAGGTGAGCGTAACTCACCGACTCGCGCGTGTAGGTGTTGGTGAAGGTGAGCGGACTACCTCCCGTCGGTACCGTTCCCCGCGTGTTTGGTAGTAATGGAGGAAATCTTCGTGTGTCCTGGTCGGCCAGCGTGTGTGCACTTCAAAATGGAGTGTTGCGTGCGTCCGTGGGCGTGTGTGCGTGTGTGCTGCTCGTGTCACGAGATACGTACCGAGCGAGCGTGACATTCGCATGCGAAACATGCAAACGCTCGACCGAGTCCTGCGTCCTCGTTGCCTTCAGCAACTTACACAGACGATGACATCGATACCGTGACCCTACCTAAAGGTAATCTTGAAACCTTCCCAAACTCTGCCACCTTACCGCCTTTTTACCATTTCTTCTCCCCCCTAAAGTTCGAACACTCGAGTGCTGTGTGTGTGTGTTGGCGGTAATCAAACAATCTTCTCATTTCGTAGAGGGCGTTGCGAAGTTCGTGTAAAGTGATGGATTTAAATGTCATGTCGGTGGGTGCATTACATGCCAATAAACTCCAGGCAGAATCCGTAAGTGGGCCGGCAGTGGAAGTTTAATGCCACCGATTTCATTCAACCTTGTTTTTTCAAACAATCAAATCGCAAACATGATGGTGTGTGTTTGTGTGTGTAGGTGGAGGGCTGGCTGGCAAATCTTTGCATGATGTTTAATCAAAGAAATGGCGACCAAGCTACAGCGACATCATTCACGTTTTGCATTCATGGAAATATAAGGTTTATCTTACAGCATGAGGGGTTTTTTTTTTGGGTGCTATTTTCAGGATATTATTTTTGGAAAAAGCAGTACCAACCATATTTGCCAATAAAGAATGAAAATGGAACATAAACCATACATTTTGTTTGTTCTTGCAAATGGATTTCAAATCCAAGCATCGTAGGTGGTAAGCACGTAATTCATCAGCTCTGTTCTTATGCAATTCTTCGGCTACAAACACGGAAGAAATGCTTATCCTTCGCGACCTTAGTTGTAAATTATGTGTCGCTTTACAATGGTTTATGGGAGTTCCAAAGATATTTTTATGTTTTTATATTCAACAAAATCTATCATTTTACATACAAAAATCGGCAGCAAATCCATGGTCTTACAATAATTTTAACTAATATAGATTAACAATTGATGTATAATATTTAATAAAGAAACCCTACCATTATTTTCTGCACCTAAAACAATTGCCCACATGTTTAAGACAATACACAGTTCGAGATAACAAGAATGAGCGGCAGATTAGAGTAGATGCTTGTCTCAAGGTTTTGAAAATCATTGTAAATTTATTAATCGCTTGATTTTTAGTAGAGAGGGAGAGACTTCGCAAATATCTTTTTGCAACACATGTTTGTATTGATGATATGATACCAATGAGATTGAAATGAACCCATGAGAGTTGGGGGAAAGGGAGGGGTGGTCGAATTGGTCGGCGCCTGGGACACGAAATATCGCGTGTGTGCTCCACGAGCCGAAGCTAAAAACACATTCGGTTACAGTAACACCCACCAACACCAACCGAACCGAAACATCAATGCTATTTTCTCTCTCGCTTTCGATCGCTCTCTCTCTCTCTCTCATTGCTCAGGACACTCTCCACAGTTTACAACTAGCGACTGTATCCTTTCGAGAACCGTTTTTTTTGTGGGCGAATTGGTGAAGAAAAGGCTGCACGAAAAGTTCTTCAGCTATCAATCGCAGGCTACCTACAAACACCATCATTGAATTCGGGTGTGCATGTGAAGGTGAGCGTAACTCACCGACTCGCGCGTGTAGGTGTTGGTGAAGGTGAGCGGACTACCTCCCGTCGGTACCGTTCCCCGCGTGTTTGGTAGTAATGGAGGAAATGGGGCTTTTGCCTGATCAAGAAAAAAATCTACCGAACTCTAGCTGTCCGCTGCAAACTACAACTACTAACTGAGCACTCCGTTGATATGTCGTTGATAGATTTTCGAATAGGATCCGTTCCTGTCGATATATTTGGCCCCGACGGTTGCTTTCTGCACTGTTGTGCACGATTGTTGCGCGCTGCCCACTACACTAGCTGCATCTGACACTGACACACTTGCCTTTACCTACAAAAAAACCCCCCTGGAGTGGATGGGACTCACGTGCATTACTCACGCACAAAACCCACCGAACAAACAAACACAAACTGGCCGACGGTTGGCACACACTACACGTTGCGAAATCGCACTACCATGCACTACCCGTGCACGCATCACACTCACATCCAGCTCGAGGATAACTTGCCTTTACTTAACTCTACCCCCAACCAACCAACCAGGCACAAGAAGTTCAGCGTGCGAACGGAGCACCCCGTTTGTTGCAGACACCCCTTAAGCAAATGGGTCACCTTCACACGCGGTTAAGGAACTTTCGGTGAGGCGGAATCTTGTTGGTCCCGCTTTTTGTTGTTGTGTATGTTGCGTTAGGAAACTGTGTTGTGCTGGCACGGTCTTCTCTTGCAACGTTCCCCGCAACGTTACGGAATTTTGGACGGACACTGGGCACCTGACAGACAGCTGTGGTCCGACAGGAACTACCTCCGGAACTACCGCTTTGCACCGTTGCGGAAATATGGCGCTCACGCTCGAGACTTATAGAACCGGACCGACCGACCGACCGAGAGTGGATGAACTGGTCTCCACTCTGGGTAGAAAGGATCCGTTCTCGGCACACACACACACACCCATACATTCGCGAACAGAACTGGAGGGAGAGCAGAGTTGGGGGAAAGCGAGGGGTGGTCGAATTGGTCGGCGCCTGGGACACGAAATATCGCGTGTGTGCTCCACGAGCCGAAGCTAAAAACACATTCGGTTACAGTAACACCCACCAACACCAACCGAACCGAAACATCAATGCTATTTTCTCTCTCGCTTTCGATCGCTCTCTCTCTCTCTCTCATTGCTCAGGACACTCTCCACAGTTTACAACTAGCGACTGTATCCTTTCGAGAACCGTTTTTTTTTTGGGGCGAATTGATGAAGAAAAGGTTGCACGAAAAGTTCCTCAGCTATCAATCGCAGGCTACCTACAAACACCATCATTGAATTCGGGTGTGCATGTGAAGGTGAGCGTAACTCACCGACTCGCGCGTGTAGGTGTTGGTGAAGGTGAGCGGACTACCTCCCGTCCGTACCGTTCCCCGCGTGTTTGGTAGTAATGGAGGAAATCTTCGTGTGTCCTGGTCGGCCAGCGTGTGTGCACTTCAAAATGGAGTGTTGCGTGCGTCCGTGGGCGTGTGTGCGTGTGTGCTGCGCGTGACACGAGATACGCACCGCGCGAGCGTGACATTCGCATGCGAAACATGCAAACGCTCGACCGAGTCCTGCGTCCTCGTTGCCTTCAGCAACTTACACAGACGATGACATCGATACCGTGACCCTACCTAAAGGTAATCTTGAAACCTTCCCAAACTCTGCCACCTTACCGCCTTTTTACCATTTCTTCTCCCCCCTAAAGTTCGAACACTCGAGTGCTGTGTGTGTGTGTGTTGGCGGTAATCAAACAATCTTCTCATTTCGTAGAGGGCGTTGCGAAGTTCGTGTAAAGTGATGGATTTAAATGTCATATCGGTGGGTGCATTACATGCCAATAAACTCCAGGCAGAATCCGTAAGTGGGCCGGCAGTGGGAGTTTAATGCCACCGATTTCATTCAACCTTGTTTTTTCAAACAATCAAATCGCAAACATGATGGTGTGTGTTTGTGTGTGTAGGTGGAGGGCTGGCTGGCAAATCTTTGCATGATGTTTAATCAAAGAAATGGCGACCAAGCTACAGCGACATCATTCACGTTTTGCATTCATGGAAATGTAAGGTTTATCTTACAGCACGAGGGGTTTTTTTGGGTGCTATTTTCAGGAAATTATTTTTGGAAAAAGCAGTACCAACCATATTTGCCAATAAAGAATGAAAATGGAACAAAAATCATACATTTTGTTTGTTCTTGCAAATGGATTTCCAATCCAAGCATCGTAGGTGGTAAGCACGTAATTCATCAGCTCTGTTCTTATGCAATTCTTCGGCTACAAACACGGAAGAAATGCTTATCCTTCGCGACCTTAGTTGTAAATTATGTGTCGCTTTACAATGGTTTATGGGAGTTCCAAAGATATTTTTATGTTTTTATATTCAACAAAATCTATCATTTTACATACAAAAATCGGCAGCAAATCCATGGTCTTACAATAATTTTAACTAATATAGATTAACAATTGATGTATAATATTTAATAAAGAAACACTACCATTATTTTCTGCCCCTAAAACAATTGTCCACATGTTTAAGACAATACACAGTTCGAGATAACAAGAATGAGCGGCAGATTAGAGTAGATGCTTGTCTCAAGGTTTTGAAAATCATTGTAAATTTATTAATCGCTTGATTTTTAGTAGAGAGGGAGAGACTTCGCAAATATCTTTTTGCAACACATGTTTGTATTGATGATATGATACCAATGAGATTGAAATGAACCCATGAGAGAATGTGTATCGTGTTGTACATACACAATTTTCAGAATGGCTAAAGAATAACGACATTTTTTAGAGAATATTGCAAAAATATAGCAAAACGTATCCTACTGTTCAAGCAAAACCCTTCTTGTCAGGTGGGGTCCAAAATTCTTCTTCTTCGGTGGCTCTACAACACCTGTAGGTCTTGGATTCGAACCCCGGTCCTGTCGTGTGAAGACCGGCGCCGCTAAAGGATATACCACCGGGACCGGGAAGCAGGGGGGTCCAAACAACTTCGTGTGACTCAATTAGCGGAGAATATTCTTAAATTTAATTTCATAGGTCCGCTTTCAACTCTTTTTGACAGCTGATGCAATTATATGCCCTTGATCTAACATCCGTTCGTTTGATTTAAAAATATGAGGAATTCTTCTCTTAATTTAAGGGTAGACATGAACATGAAATAATTCAAATAATCAAATAACGCAGTACCAAATGTGAACAAGTCAACAACATTTTAGTACATTTAACGTTTTGCAAATGTTTATGCATCTAAATCAAATGTTTTATGAATCTAAAGTGCTTATAGTTTAGGTACTACTAAAAAGGAGAGTTTACGATAAATAATATGAGTTATGTTGATTGATAAGCACACGGCTGGAACGATGCAAATATCAATAAAAATCCTTGTATTCCGGTGTTTTAAGCAACAAGCACCATAGAGGGAAAAACGAATGGAACAAAGTATGGAACACTTTGTGTTAAATCAACAACAACAAGAGGACCAGATGCAACACCTTTTAGGAGTAAAATTAGATTTTTTTTTTTTATTTTCCATATATATTCATATTACTCATTTCAGAACATTCTCGGATATCCCAAACAATTCAAAACTGCACGACAAAAACAATGCTTGTACTTCTTCTTCTTGTTTCTTGGCCTAACGACCTCTTAGGTCATGCCTGCCATTTTTTGGCTTACTAGACTTATTGTTACCGCATAGTTGCATAGTCAATCCTCACTATGGGGGAACGGCCCAGATGAGACTTGAACCCCGGTACTGCCGTGTGAAGACCGGCGCCGCTGTAGTATCTACCACCGGGGCGCCCCGATCAATGCTTGTTCATTGATGACAAAAATATCAAATTAATGGGAAATTTTAAATTTACTGATGGTAATTTTCATAAAATGTGTCTTAAAAACTGTCCATACTTCATGATTACTGTGTTTATATCATTAGATCTGACAAGTTTTTCTGAAAGTGTCCATCTTCACAAACATAGATGGAACCGGTCAAGCCAAAACCATGGAACATCTAACGTATATTTGATTTATTTTTAACAGTGGAATAACTTCCAAGATTTAATGTTTAAGTTTAAAAGAAATTTTCAAAGAAAAGCCTGTACGAACTAAACGAATATAAAAAAATCATGATTTTAATTAAAGGTTGAAAGTTTGAGACACCAAACACTAGTAGCTCAATTTTGTCTAGTGTAATTGTAGCTCAAGGGATGAGAGAACTACGAGCGTCGAGAGTGTTAAATTAAAAATGAAAAATCAAATCCACAATCAAATCTTATAATTTTTATGAAAATTTTAGAGTTATAAAGCAAATTCATTTTCAAGACATTTTAGTTAAGTTAGGATCAGATTAAACTCTTCAAAGCCTTGAAAACATATTTCCTCTGAATAAATGTATAAATCAATGATGTAAGAATTGATATAAAAAAAACATAAGTTGTGTTTAACATTTTCTAAAGCAGCAGCTAAATACTTAATTTAAAGCAAGCGAAGACATGTCCGAATTTCCACGCGAAACAACAAAACAACCTCCCCCAGGAGGACAGCCGAACATCAATCAGCCTATTGGCGTGCCGGAGCAACATTTATGTTTCGATGTTTGCAGCGTCCGCTCGTGCTCGGTACGCGCTAATCGAAAGGCAAATTACAACGCTCCGGTTAATGGCATTATCGCTCTTCATCTTCACTGTCATGTGTCCCGCGTGTCTTAACCGGAACACGGTCGCGCACCGCATGTCTGACCTTCGGACCTCCTGTTTTCCTACCCGAAAATCCGAAGCCCGTTGTTCGGTTGGCCCCCTCGGTTTTTGCCTCTTCTACTTTCCAGCGCCAGCTAATTGACCGCCATCAATCAGATCCTTGGGGCGGCTGATGCCGCTGCAGAGGAAATTATGCATTAACCATTAATGATCGCTGTGCGTGTCCGTGTCGATGGAGCGCGTGTTCCCACCGAAACAGTCCAAACAGTCCGGCAAACAACACCACACAATGACGGGGGAAAAAACAGAACGTGTAGCGAGAACAAAACAAACGTACCGACGCACACAAACACAGGATGCAGAACGTGGTACGGATGGAATAGAATGGATTTTTACCCCGTTAATTAGTCGCTGATTATCAGCCATAAATTTACCGACCCGGGAGTGATTTTTGTGTTTTAATAAACATCGCTCTCGCTGATGTCGGTGGTGTGGGTTTCGCTTTCCATTGCTAAGCCCATCAGTACTGCCAGTACTGAAGGATGCTTACGCAACGTCAGCTGTCTCTGTGCCTTGTCGAACACAGGGGAACCTCACAAGGAACGATGGAAAATGACAACCGCGAGCACAATCTTTAAACGCTTTATGGATGCAACCGCACAGCTGAGCTCGCATAAT
The DNA here is from genome assembly GCA_002091835.1 of Anopheles maculatus. Taxonomy (NCBI): domain Eukaryota; kingdom Metazoa; phylum Arthropoda; class Insecta; order Diptera; family Culicidae; genus Anopheles; species Anopheles maculatus. The sequence goes on from KZ063085.1 coordinate 49,082, forward strand.
TTGCTCAGGGAACGCTCGGGCAGCTGGCTCTTGGTCGATCCAGGTGCCGATGTGTCGAACGAATCGCTGTTGCCCTACTTCAACACACTACTACCTGCCGCAACATCAACAGCAAAAAGACACCTGCCAAGGAGGCGAAGCCGGAAGAAGGAAAAGAAAGCGACACGAAACGAGCGAAAGCGAACTACTCACACATTAAATCCCACTCGACCTCTTTCGCTATCAATTGCTCGTCCCGGCGTATTCTTCCGCCGCGCGTCCTTTTTGCCAATCGCGCTTACGTTCCCACGTGAATGTGAGCCAAAAAACTTGAACGGCTAACAGAGCCTAAAGCCACCAAGAACCATCGTAATGATTATTGACCTGTGCGCTGTGTGTGTACCTTCCCGTGCATTCGTCCAAAGTCCGTAAGGATACGTCCTTACAATACAAACCGACCGGAGGGCGTCGGAGGTTTGGAGACGCTTCTACACTTCTCTCTTTTGAGGCCACTAGAATGGGGCAAATATGAGCATATACATACGTGTGGAAGAGACCGAGTATGTGTGTGTGTGTGAGGGGGTGGCTGTACAATTGCTGAATACATTTTGCGTACAATAAAAAAAAACACCCGCGAGAAGAGAGCAAGGCGATGAGAAATATCGATTACCGTCGCATCCCGTACAAATGGAGCAAAACAGCTCTGCTGACGAGCTGCGTTGTGGAACGGATTTGTACTTTTAGATCGGTTTATGTTTCCTTCCAAAAGCTTATTTAATTTAATGTAATAGATTTTCCTAATAAGAGATATCACATTGTGTCCTTCCAAATCACTAAACTGGATGTGTTCTCTAGCTTAATTTGCAGTGTTCCCATAAATCAAACGGACACTGCAACAGCAGCTGCAAATCATTCTTGCTACCACAACATCCCACCAGAATGTCCAGAATGTTATCCCGAACGACGGATGAGATTTCGCTCGCAACAAGCGAGCGAGCGAGCGCACATTCATCCCACTTCTAGCGAGCGAGAGAGCGCTCCAGAAAACGCAAGCACAAGTGTGTGTTTGTGCGCGTGAGAGAATGAGTAAACGAGCATGCGTATGTGTGTGTATGTGTGTCGGGATAAAATTGGGATGATTGGGCAGGACGCGTGAGAAAAGAAGGCTGGGTTGGAAAGCGGGAAGACGGAAGGACTCGGTAGTACTACGCGCGGAACGGAATACTATCAAAAGTACGCTGCAGTCTACGTCACACAACGCGGCGTGAAGCGGAGAAGCGGACGGGCGGTTACTCGTTTGACAGTGTATTGCACACACCATCGTCAACCCATTTATTGCACCGTGGGCTTGTGCAAACGGCTAGGGCCGGGAGTATGCGCTGGAGCGCAATTCATTGTGGGCGAGAGTTTTGGACAAACGGCACTCAATCCCGTTCTCTGGCCGATGCTGCTGCTGTTACCTGATGGGAAGAATGGCCGAAATATCCTACTTTCGCGAGACAATCACACGTACGCCTCTCACCAGCACCACGGGGAATAAGTAGTGGGGTGGGGAGGGGGCGAGGGTGCTTGTGGAAATGAATTTCCGTGCATGTGCAGCAGTGCGGTACGATGTAATAATGCACCCATTTTTCCGAGAAAATCCTACAATCCTCGCTTCTGTCTCTCGTGTGCGTGCGTGTGGGTGGGCACGTACGTACGATAGTAGTACGATTAGCGAATACGACGAACCTATCGGACAGTAGCCCGGTCTGCCAACCAAACGAGAGCGTCAATCGATTCCGGGCCTTGTGTTGGCCTGCGTTTTTTTTTTGTTTCCGCCCGTCGTTCATCTTTTTTTCCAACCCATTCAATGAACATTCAGCACAGAAACAGGAAGACATGTGAATAGCATGTGTGAGTGTGTGTGAGAGACGCGACGGGTAAGCGACGGTTTGGAATGAAATTCCTATGCATTTTTCATTTCGTGTCCTAATCTGAGCTGAGCATTCTTTGTGTCATTCCTAGACGGGTTTGGAAGCTTTCAGGCCGGAGATGTTTAACCGTAGCACACCCAAATATGCTTGCTATGCTAATTTCGTGCCTTCATAGTAGTAGACAGGAGCGATTTCGTTTTTGAAGAGATTGCTCTCGAATCGCTTTACTTGAAGTGCTTGGAAGTTCCACTGAGTTTTAATCATTTTTGCTGCAGAAATTATATTGCTATATATCAACTTGAGTAAAAGAATTGAAGAAAAGCTTTCTATCTTAAAAGAAAAACTCACAAGAGTCCAGAAGTAGCTGGAAAAGAAAAGTAGGTACATCGAGAACATTTTGTAATTTTAATTTTTCTCTATCACAGTTATATCCAGTTCTTGGGAATGAATTCTTTTTCAAACATGTCAAGTTGAAGTACGGCAGCTGTTTGATTTTATGGTTCTTAACTCCTAATTTCAGGCCTAACAAATCTAAAAGAGTTAGGACACCGATCGAATGTAATATAATTATCTGGCAATGTAAATATTTGAAAGATTAAATCCCCAGTAGATCACACATTAAATCCTAAGGGTATAAAAACATTAGCTTTGATAGAATGAACTGTGCAATAATCATTGAAATATTAATATCTGTGTTATAAGATAGTATTTGATGTTGGAAATATAACTAGACCAGAAAACAGAAGAAAGTAATCGATCAATTCTGCGCAAATATTACGTTCAAGAAGTGTCGCTGACAGGATAGGCAAAACAAAGCTAGTAGGAGAACAGAAGATTGCATAGCTTAAGGCGTATAATAATTAGAACAGGATATTAAGCCTGGCAATCGTTACAGAAACATGCGAATGTTGTATGATTGTTACAATGACAACTTCGTGAGTTTTATAAAGCGAAATCCATCTTTTATAAGTTTTACAACGAAGAAAATCACCAGATAATAAAGCTCTAATTTTCTCGTAAGTTTCTGCTCCATTAGAAGAGTCCGTGGGCACAGGTCTTAAGTCAGCAAACAGTCTGTCCCGCATGGAATTTGCTCGTCTTTCTGTTGCAATTCGAAGGAGTTGTTAAAACTCGAAGCAGCTATTGGAAAGTGCTTCACCATTTTTAACCCTGTTCCTCTATCTCGCGTACCTTGATATGTTTATTTGTTACTGCGTCAAATTAACGTATTGCATCGTTATGTTTTATCTGTATCTAAAACAAATTATACAGAATACGATGGACAGTTATCCCTTTTATCTTCAGGACACATGATGTCACATAATCATCAGAAACAGCTTCAAAATACTTGTTTGGTGGATACAACCTCTTACATCTTTAAACGCAACGCAATCTTCTGTTCGAGATTTGCATCATGAACATTTGCACCCTTACGATTCCCTCCTAATCAGTAGCAGCAACTTGAAATGCAATCGGAAATTGATTTTCGCCTCACTGTCTCGTATGGGCGGGTACGGAAGTTGCGTGAGTATGTGTCACATTGGGAAAATATAAAACTGTAGCATCTCTTCTGTTTTTCCTGCTGGCGGTGGCGTTTGCTATACCCTCAGGCACTAATGTCTGCCGGTGACAGATGTATCGGATATTATTTTTCATCTTGTTTTATCTCTTCCTGTGTTACGCCGGCATGAATGAAGTTGCTTAGCAAATTGGGAATAGAGTTGATTAAAAGCACATTGCAAACGAGCTAGAGACAGTTTGCAAAAGTGAACGTTATCAATCGATATTGATTTGCGGAGACACTTTGCCGACTTTGAATGGTAATGAGCAACATAAGGTCCATTATCATTCCAAAAATTGGATCAAAAACCAGAATACAATTAATGAGGCATCAGAGCTATAATAGCAATAATTAATCTGCTACTGTCTTTTGCAACTTGCTTGAGCTATTTGTTCAAGATTTATGAACAAAATCTCTCGATTCTACGTATCTTGCTATTCTAGTATTAGAACAGCAGTTCATAGCTTTCATGCAAACAGTTTTTGTGTCTGCATAGAAGATGCTAGTGCTCGAACTTTTAACACCTCTTATGGCACTCACCATTTTAATTACTTTCTTCTCGCTGTCCCAGGCACACTCGACGAAACACGCTCCAGTCGCTCCGGGCTAATCGCTCGAAACGTTTAAAATCATTTCAATCTATACTTCTGGCACACTTCAAACCAGACCCTTGCCTGTGGGTGAATCCATCACGGTACGCTGATGTGCCACCGGACTGCATCGATCACAAACCAACCCTAAGCTTCTCAATCACCGGCCCGGGCACACGGGTACGACCTACTCAACCAGTCCATTACCGAACGATTATTATCACCATTGTTAGTATTATTATTACTATCATTATGTTCATGGGGCTCCTGTTTTTTGCTGCTGCGAAAAAGCTGTCCGGCCCGATTTCACACCCACCCAGCGCGTGATATTGAACTCTGGACATGACTTGAATGTTCGCGTAAGGAATTTTGCCTTCGTGTTCCTGCGTGGCCCACTAGCAGTGCGAACGAGGAATAACATTTTGCGCAAGAATCCGACCGACCGAGTGCCGGGAAGACAAGAATCCTTTCATCGAAGCCGGACCGTCCTCGTGCAGCATAGGAAACATTCATGCCATCGTGCTGGTGCTGCTGACGATCGGTTCGACGAAACGACAGGGCGATTTCTTCGGAATGATGGAAAATTTATGGTAATAAAATCGGCGTTTAATCCCCGATGACATAACATACTTTTACACTTTCGCCATTTTGCTGTTGAGCGAACGGAGCTGGTGGTGAAGCTTTATAGGTTGAACGCTGTTGCGGGCCAAAGTTCCATCAATTTAAATAGAATCGTTTTTTTTTCATTCCCTTTTTTTGGTGGTAAACCAAGGTGATAAGTGTCGTTTGTACAAGTATCGATTTTCTTCCCACTTACACGACACTTATAATTATTGATGTGGTCAAAATTAATTTTGGTGAAAGAGTAATGGTTGTTATTGCTCCAAAAACGACATTTAAAACAAGCGGTTAATTCAAAAACACAAAACACGGCGTTCAACAGCGTACGGATTGCTTGTGGCGGTGGGTCAGTAAACTACTATCCCACACATACAACGGCCTCGACGTTCTCCAGCTTTCCAGTACATCCAAAGACAACCGGGCGTCTCCATTTTATCGAGCCAAATGGTACAACGCAACGGTGTTGCAGACCGAGCGGACCGAATAAATTCTGTATGGCTGTCAGATGATGCTTGCAGAACTCGTTAGTACTGTGGAGCCCAGCGAGCCCAAATACCCAACTACGGTGGATGAAGTCGCAAAAATCGATGTCCCATAACGTTGCTCCAAAACATAATTCTCGCAAGCTTGGCCAAAAGCACAGCGTCGCTGCCGTGTTGCTGCCGTGTCCTCCGGGCCAGGATCCAATTTCGCACACAAATGTGCACAGAATACAGACACACACACACACTCATGCATGCACACATAAGCGCAATCGGGGCGACATAACGACATCGTGCCCATCGTTGGGTGGCCCACCCCCAAGAACCGTACTCGCCGCGAACGGTACGGAGAAATATGGATGTCGTTCAATTCGTTGTTTATCCATATAAATTATGTTTTCCCAGTGGCCCAGCTACACCACCGTCCGGAACCGTTTGCCGTCTTGGCCCATTGTCCTACTTTTTTGTCTGCTCGCACCCACGGGGCGGCCGGTCCTACGCTCTCCCACTTTTCGCCTTGTGTCCCGTTTTTCTTTTGCTCCCGCGGTACGCGGTGGAAAATTTTGCTCAGCTAGATAACAATGCGAATGGAGCGAGTCGTTGTCACTAGTGTGGTTTTGCCACTCTGTAAGCCTTCTGTGCCGAATCTTGGGTTATAAAAAAAAAAATCCCTTTTTTCTTAATCTTTGAGCCCGAGCATTTTTGATGGTGAAACTGTCACGGGACAAGACAACTAAGATTTGGTTTTTTTTCTTGAAACAAAACAGACGGTTCGAGGGAACAGAAGTCTTTGCAAAGTTGACTACTATAATTGCTTCATGGTTGTACTTATCTGCCTCAAATAGTATTTAGTAACAAGCTAGTCTAAATATCAGACAGAAATTCTGTAACAAAGCAGGTTACTGTACAAGAAAATGTGATTAAATACTCTCCTCCGAACGCGAACTCCTTCTTCAACAAGACAATCTCGAGAGGCTTGTTATTTCTGACTTTCTTGACATAACAATGTAGTGTTCTAAGTAGTTTGTTGTTCGTTGCTTTTATAAACAACATCAGAACCGGGCTTCCAAATGGTTGTTTGTAATTTGCTATGTAGATGGCTTAAAAATCTTTCATCCTGTTTGTGCTCATGAGTATCGCGAGTCTCTATCAAGTATCCTTGATTGCTTTCCGTGAACTGCGCCCTTAATCCTCTTATTTTATATTCTGATGAGAGAAGTGTGTGATGTACTCGCACTCATATCACTATCGCAGTCGTCAAGAACTTGATTATCTGGATGGACAATACTCTGGGCCTTTAATTAATAAATAAATGCCGTGATTGGTAGAGCCTGCTTGAAGCCGTTTTATTTCTCGATGGATAGAACCAGCAGCCTGATCTCTCACAGCGAGGACTCATATGGAACTTGAATATAAGTTGCTTGATCGGGAGATACTAGAGGACTGCCTATCCCACACTTAATCGTCTTCTACTATCGTTCATTCGAATATACATCTTTTCTTTTGTACTTCATAACCCCTCAAAGGCTCCTTACTCGCCGCACAAATACGCACTTGTGCGTCAATTCCGTATCCCTTAAATATTCACCTATCATCCTTCCGTACTCTTCTCAGATCTCAAACACAGTTGCATTAGCTACGTGAGGTTAGGTTAGGTCAGAGAATTTATGAATATTTTCTACCAACAACTAGCAGACCAATAATCCAATAAACCCAATAAACAATAAACAATAGCTGTTCAACAATAGTCAGTCCCGAATTACCTTTGTTAAATTGTATTCAAATCTTTTTAAATGATGTCTTTATGTCTATAAACTTCATGATAAACTTATACATCTTACTAACAAACATTATTGCATAAAAACAGGCACTCACCTTTCTTCGGCCACAACAAAGCATTCTTCGCGTGCGCGAATGTCCGGTAGCAGTCGTTTTCAGCCGTGCGAACTTCCGCCACTGCATTAGTCTACGTCGAGCGCGTGAAACGACGACAAGCTTCGGGCTGTGGCTGTTGGCAGCGCCGTTCCGGCCGTGCTATGAGGCGCAACCGGCCCGGACCCGCGTGCGCCGTAGTGCAAGGAATCCCTGCCCAACAACACCGCCCACCGCCGCAACGAAGCCCCGTCCCCCGACACCCCCACTACAGCCGCCGCCCCCTACTTGCACACCAGCCGAACGTCGGCGAACTGACGGACCCGAACCCGGTCCTAGGTAGTGCTGCTGGTTGGACTGCTGCTGCTGTTGGAGTAGCTGTTGCTGATGCAACCGTACCACCTCCTCGATGGAGTCTTCGTCCTCCTGTTGCTGGTGTGGCCGCGGCTGTTGCCGCAGCTGCTGCGACGACCTTGACCGGTCCTCGCTACTACGCTCACGACTACCACGGTACCACTCCTCGTGTTCCTGCTGCCACTCCTGCTCGTACGGCTCCTGAAGTCTCTGGTTGGAACGAACGTGACTCATTGACGGCTTGTGATTCGATTGCGCACACACCCAATGGTCGTGGGACGTCGGGCGTCACGCTGGACGCCGCCTACTGCTACCAACGCACTGGGAAGCACAACGCCACCGTTCACGCACACGACCGAGCCCGGTACCGACCGACGCGACTGATGATGCTGCTGCGCACTCTTCTGCACTCGGCACGGGTCCTTCCTCATTCTGAGCTGCGCGTTCCTCGCGTACATTGCGTGCAGCCACAGCTGGTCGGCTCACTATACCAGCATTACGCATTAATAGATTTGCTCCTCAATCCTTAACAAAACTTGATATCTAATCGCCGCATCTACCAACCACACACAAACCTTCTGCTTCTACAGCGTTAGTAGCAAAAATCGACTAATATTTTATGATCTAGCCACATCTAGCGCGCTCGATTGCTCCGAATTAGGATCGAAACTATTCTTAGCACATGCCATCCCACCGGACAGTCGACCTGCAACCAAAGGCCACACATAACGCGTGCCTTGCGGTTGCGACCGAAATCTCAACAACATCCTTGACTGACTCTTTTTATCGATGAAGCAAACGATTTAATTAATAGAATTGGGAATTGACTAATTGGGAAAGTTCATCTATATCTACCACTCGACGCGCGGACCGAATCTACAGGCTAATGGTCATTCGATAGCCTAGGCCAGTGTAGGCAGCAAGCCGTAACGAGTAAATACCAGCCAGGGAATGATGTCACATGATGCACCCCCACACAGCAGATACGTTGGATCTATTTTTACGTACCGAACTGGCTAAGGAGCGCAAAAAATAGAATGCTAAAGATAAACTATTGCTCATCTACCTACACGAAGCAGGACGTTCTTCCGTCCTGTGGACTGGATTCTCTCGCTTCACGCTTCTGATTATGTGCCACTGCTGGAGCAACAAATCTCCAGTAAGTTCGAACAAAAAAAGAAGCAGGCACACAACATAAACCATCCCACCTGTCCATTAAGCTCGCATTTTCCAAGAACGATAAATTTATGACAGCATAACAAGAAAAACAACGCTAGTTTCCATCTCCTAATGTAGAAAAGATTCTGTCAGCCAAGCGCCACCACCGTACCGTGCAAGGAAACAATGGTACCCAGGCCTTGGCTGTTACTTCAGATAATTGGCAAATAAAAGCTCCATGTGCAGCGTAAGTGTACGCGCAAAGCGCGATCAAGGATGGGAACAGCATAGCTGCTACACCTGCCCTGTCGATGGAGGCGCCCAGTAAGTGTATGCTTTTCGTTACCAGATGCATCGTGTTGCGGGCGCGTTGTTCGGTGTACTGGCCTACATCTTGCATTGTAGTTCCGTGTTCCGTTTGCGGAAGTGAATGCAGGCGGACGACCGCTAAACGCTTCTTCCGGGGGGGTGCTAGTTTTCGTTCGTCTATTGTGTACGCGTCCTGGTGCATCACGGCAACACTCGGGACCTACCCAACGGGTAAGCTAGCAGGGCACGTGACTCCCATCCAGTAGAAGGCAGCAGCAGCAGCAGCAGGCTTCAGTTTGCTGGCACCTTCGATAGCAAAAAAAAGGGGGGTTTTCATAGTTTTGTCTGCTTTTCTTTCCAAACCACACTCGCTCTCTCTTTTTCTCTCTCGCTCCACAACTCTCTTTTTCTACAGTGCAATTTTCTCTCCTTCGGATAATTTCCCGTTCTCTCTCTCGCTGTCTCTCTCTTCGAGAGAGAGCATCTTTTAACCGAGTTTTCTTCGCGTTCTGGTGGCTCTCGCCCGAGAAGCATTTCTTATCAGACATTCTTCTTTCAAAACAGGCTGGCGTGCATGCGCGCCGGAAAAACCATCCATTCCCGACGCCTACTAACACATTCGTTCTGACCTGGGAGAGGGAGAAAACTAGGCCCCCGATAATCACATACACACACACACGCGCGCAGGCACATTAACCACACCGTCAACGACCTTTCGTTTCGCTGCTACTGCTGCAGCAGCAATACACTCCCGCACTGTTAGCTTAGGGAAAATCGTGGAGGCCCTTTAGGCTTTCACGTGAATGAGATAGTACTATTCGCTTTTTGAGTCATGTACATGCATGCCTGTGTGTGTGTGTGTGTGTG
>KZ063085.1:59283-79067 GCA_002091835.1 Anopheles maculatus
AGAAAAGATTCTGTCAGCCAAGCGCCACCACCGTACCGTGCAAGGAAACAATGGTACCCAGGCCTTGGCTGTTACTTCAGATAATTGGCAAATAAAAGCTCCATGTGCAGCGTAAGTGTACGCGCAAAGCGCGATCAAGGATGGGAACAGCATAGCTGCTACACCTGCCCTGTCGATGGAGGCGCCCAGTAAGTGTATGCTTTTCGTTACCAGATGCATCGTGTTGCGGGCGCGTTGTTCGGTGTACTGGCCTACATCTTGCATTGTAGTTCCGTGTTCCGTTTGCGGAAGTGAATGCAGGCGGACGACCGCTAAACGCTTCTTCCGGGGGGGTGCTAGTTTTCGTTCGTCTATTGTGTACGCGTCCTGGTGCATCACGGCAACACTCGGGACCTACCCAACGGGTAAGCTGGCAGGGCACGTGACTCCCATCCAGTAGAAGGCAGCAGCAGCAGCAGCAAGCTTCAGTTTGCTGGCACCTTCGATAGCAAAAAAAAGGGGGGTTTTCATAGTTTTGTCTGCTTTTCTTTCCAAACCACACTCGCTCTCTCTTTTTCTCTCTCGCTCCACAACTCTCTTTTTCTACAGTGCAATTTTCTCTCCTTCGGATAATTTCCCGTTCTCTCTCTCGCTGTCTCTCTCTTCGAGAGAGAGCATCTTTTAACCGAGTTTTCTTCGCGTTCTGGTGGCTCTCGCCCGAGAAGCATTTCTTATCAGACATTCTTCTTTCAAAACAGGCTGGCGTGCATGCCACACGTACTAGATAGCACACACCAGGAAAACTGGTCTGGTACTTCCTGTGCGTACGTCTTTCAATCCGAAGCTCTTTAGCACTACCTTTCTGCCACTTCGTTTTGCAGCCTTTGCACAACTTCACACCTCCAGGACACTTACTCGACACACACGTTAATAACCACACACGCCAGATGAGTCTAATCTTCTATTGGTTTAATCGCTTTTATATGTATATTAATTGTGAGGCTGGTTTTTATGCTTCCTTGTGCCACGGAAGCCTTCACAGGGCCAACGGAATTTGGTCTGTAGCAGAATCGGCAGGAAAACCCACTACCGGAAGGTTATAAAAATAACCGGAGCATGAGAGCGCTCCCAGCGGTGGTGACCGAATGCGAACCAGTTGGGCCAGTGAAAATTCACTCCGTCTCGAAGGGTTTGCACAGGTCCGCGGGCTTTCTCGCGCGTGAGCTTTCTCCCGACCGGGCTCTCTCGCTCACCAAGCCTGGTGTGGGGCTTTCCCGCCCAATATCCACGTAACAAGCTGCGTGCTCCCGCTAAAGGGAGAAAGTGTCACTCGAGTCAACATGAACGAGGACAAGGATGCACGGTACTATACTTTGACGGGTTTTCGGTACATTTACTCAGATTTTCCATTGCTTTTCATTCGCTCTCTCTCTCTCTCTCCCTTTTTATTAAGAGCGTTCGTTTGTTTCGGCACGGTAAGACACATTTGTGCTCCGGTTCTCTAGGCCTCTCGCGACTCTCGCATCCCGTACGAGTCCGACGGTTGATCGACGGCGGTTATGTTTTATGTGTAGCAATGCTGCTCCGGACATTCCTCCCACCCCCTCATTTCCGTAAGCTCGCGTCATAAATGATGACAATTGAAGAGCCTTTTTTTGATGGTGAATGAGCACTTTTTGTTGTTGCGTACGGTTAACAGTCATCAGAGAAATGCACCGAAACTCGCCAGCTTGATGGGGAAGGTGAATTCCTACCAAGTAATCATGTTATAACAACATTTGCTGTTGAAGTTATCAACCAACGCACCATAATGTGGCGTGAAAAATCACCTTTGAATAAATTGTCACCTTTGCTGATGAGAGATGTTCCTTCATTTCAATATTGCCTGTCACATTGATGGGTTCAACGGGCCGTTACTTTCTTGTCTCCCTTCGGCAATGGCAGGAGAGGCCCGAAAGTCATATTTTTCATAAATGCTACCGTGTGCTTTCCTTTCTCCTGCGTCCCCCCTTCCTTCCACCATAATCCCAAAACACGAAGAAGAGCCGTCCATCCGCTGTCCCTGATGCGTAGGATTTATTTGATGTCTACTTGAATGCTATAGCTCCACGGCCTCCACGCAAAAGGTTCTGTGCAAAAATCTAACAGCAAGAGGCGGCCGCCTGACCAAAAAATCTAATAAATCCCTTCGAGACCGGTAACAACACTCAAGCCAGCGTCCCAGACCTTCACTCCACGTCGATGTTGGTGGAGTATTACCGCACGGGACTGACTGGTGGTGGTGGGTACAGGAAAATATGTTTTTTGACGATTTTGTTTTGCTACCACCTCGACCACCCTCATTCGGCCCACATCGCACCCAATTTCGCTTGATTCAAATTCCTTTCCCTTGCACCAAACCCTGTTGCCCCAACTTCTACTCCACCGGAGCGTCTTCTCGTGATCCAACATAATTTCTTTTGAAAGTAAACAAAACTACCAACATTTTCTTCGCCTTTTTCGCTTCGTTGCATTCTTTTCCCTTTTGTGCGGTGGTTACCGTGGTCGATCGTCCGCCCGATGCTCGGATGGTTTTTGCTTCGGTCCATCACACAAGATTTGGAGTGCCTACACAGGAATCATACCTGCGTAAGGAAATGTGTGTGTGGACGCGTGTGTGTGTGTGTGCAGAGAATCAGAGAGTGAAGGAGTGAGAGATAGAGAGGAAGAGAGCATAAAAATCTCCGCATAAAATCTTTCATGACACAACCGTTGTACCCGACACCCCGACCCGGGTTCGGTTGGATTAACCTTCCGTAAGAGCTAATGTTCCTGGACTATGGTTTTAAGTAGTAAGGGGAAGCCTCCCGTTTTGTTCTTACACATCGTAAATAGAGTGTAGGTGGATGAGTGCTGGGATGAGTAAAAGGGTAGTACAAAATTGCTGAAAGTTTGAAAAACAAAGACAAAACTGTTCCCACTGCCGTACACTCTTGCCTTTACCTTTTGCAAGTAAGTTTTACCTTACAGGTCCTTTTTTCTAAACCGAAACATTGGTACGCATAAAATAAATGTTCTTCAGTATTTCTGTTAATTATTTCCTTAATCCTGATAGTCTTGATTAACTTTCCGTGGTAACGATGGTTAATGGTTGTGACAGATAGATTCCTCGAGTTTCTCAATGGCTTGGAATGTATAGATTCTTCTAGTTCTGCCCTGCCAGATGATGGAGACTATTCAAATGTAGCCATTAGCTAGACTGAAAACATCCAAGTACAAGAAAAAAGAAAACTAGGTTAAAATGGGCGATTATCAAAATAAATTAATGTTCACTACACACCAATGGAAGGTAAACCAATGTACTTACAGCATAGTTTCAATAAAAGAATGAAAGCACTATAAAACCATGATCAACAACAACTACATTAGCATTGTAGTTCCGTGTTCCGTTTGCGGAAGTGAATGCAGGCGGACGACCGCTAAACGCTTCTTCCGGGGGGGTGCTAGTTTTCGTTCGTCTATTGTGTACGCGTCCTGGTGCATCACGGCAACACTCGGGACCTACCCAACGGGTAAGCTAGCAGGGCACGTGACTCCCATCCAGTAGAAGGCAGCAGCAGCAGCAGCAGGCTTCAGTTTGCTGGCACCTTCGATAGCAAAAAAAAGGGGGGTTTTCATAGTTTTGTCTGCTTTTCTTTCCAAACCACACTCGCTCTTTCTTTTTCTCTCTCGCTCCACAACTCTCTTTTTCTATCTTGCAATTTTCTCTCCTTCGAGTAATTTCCCGTTCTCTCTCTCGCTGTCTCTCATCGAGAGAGAGCATCTTTTAGCCGAGTTTTCTTCGCGTTCTGTTGGCTCTCGCCCGAGAAGCATTTCTTATCAGACATTCTTCTTTCAAAACAGGCTGGCGTGCATGCGCGCCGGAAAAACCATCCATTCCCGACGCCTACTAACACATTCGTTCTGACCTGGGAGAGGGAGAAAACTAGGCCCCCGATAATCACATACACACACACACGCGCGCAGGCACATTAACCACACCGTCAACGACCTTTCGTTTCGCTGCTACTGCTGCAGCAGCAATACACTCCCGCACTGTTAGCTTAGGGAAAATCGTGGAGGCCCTTTAGGCTTTCACGTGAATGAGATAGTACTATTCGCTTTTTGAGTCATGTACATGCATGCCTGTGTGTGTGTGTGTGTGTGAAAAAACCTTTACCAGTTGTGCCATAATGGAGACGCCTGGTACGTCAATTACGCCCGGTGCGATGGAGACGCCCGGTACTTGTTGATGTAGCTCCGTGACGTTTAACCCACCGACGGCTAAGCTGAACGGCAGCCTGCCAAGGCTAATCAGGCAGAAAGATTAACCAAACATGGCTAATTTTGTGTTTTATAATTTTCCAAACACATTCTCTCGCTATCGTTCACACTCACCTTCGACTTCGACGCCGGAATGTTTTGTAGTGTGTTTGTGTATGTTTGTGTGTGTGTGTGTGTGTCGGGATACGTTTGTGTGTAAATGTGATGACCGAGTGTGTTTATGTGAGTCGTGAGTGCGTACAGGTTAGCTTTTCCATAGCATTAGTAGCGTTTTGGAGAGAGCAAAGAAGGGAGAAAAAAAACTTCCACGATCGATATTTAACTGCTGCCCGTCCCTTCCTCCCAAGAGCTGCCCTATTCATCTGTTCCAGTTCTTTGAACTATTTTCTTGTGGAATTTTCTTTCGCTTTTTGTAGATTTTGCCTAGCGAAATGGGAGTTTTATCGAAAGTCTTAAAACTAGGGAAAGGAACGAGGACAAGGATGCACGGTACTATACTTTGACGGGTTTTCGGTACATTTACTCAGATTTTCCATTGCTTTTCATTCGCTCTCTCTCTCTCTCTCCCTTTTTATTAAGAGCGTTCGTTTGTTTCGGCACGGTAAGACACATTTGTGCTCCGGTTCTCTAGGCCTCTCGCGACTCTCGCATCCCGTACGAGTCCGACGGTTGATCGACGGCGGTTATGTTTTATGTGTAGCAATGCTGCTCCGGACATTCTTCCCACCCCCTCATTTCCGTAAGCTCGCGTCATAAATGATGACAATTGAAGAGCCTTTTTTTGATGGTGAATGAGCACTTTTTGTTGTTGCGTACGGTTAACAGTCATCAGAGAAATGCACCGAAACTCGCCAGCTTGATGGGGAAGGTGAATTCCTACCAAGTAATCATGTTATAACAACATTTGCTGTTGAAGTTATCAACCAACGCACCATAATGTGGCGTGAAAAATCACCTTTGAATAAATTGTCACCTTTGCTGATGAGAGATGTTCCTTCATTTCAATATTGCCTGTCACATTGATGGGTTCAACGGGCCGTTACTTTCTTGTCTCCCTTCGGCAATGGCAGGAGAGCCCCGAAAGTCATATTTTTCATAAATGCTACCGTGTGCTTTCCTTTCTCCTGTGCCCCCATTCCTTCCACCATAATCCCAAAACACGAAGAAGAGCCGTCCATCCGCTGTCCCTGATGCGTAGGATTTATTTGATGTCTACTTGAATGCTATAGCTCCACGGCCTCCACGCAAAAGGTTCTGTGCAAAAATCTAACAGCAAGAGGCGGCCGCCTGACCAAAAAATCTAATAAATCCCTTCGAGACCGGTAACAACACTCAAGCCAGCGTCCCAGACCTTCACTCCACGTCGATGTTGGTGGAGTATTACCGCACGGGACTGACGAATGGTGGTGGTGGATACAGGAAAATATGTTTTTTGACGATTTTGTTTTGCTACCGCCTCGACCACCCTCATTCGGCCCACATCGCACCCAATTTCATTTGATTCAAATTCCTTTCCCTTGCACCAAACCGTGCTGCCCCAACTTCAACTCCACCGGAGCGTCTTCTCGTGATCCAACATAATTTCTTTTGAAAGTAAACAAAACTACCAACATTTTCTTCGCCTTTTTCGCTTCGTTGCATTCTTTTCCCTTTTGTGCGGTGGTTACCGTGGTCGATCGTCCGCCCGATGCTCGGATGGTTTTTGCTTCGGTCCATCACACAAGATTTGGAGTGCCTACACAGGAATCATACCTGCGTAAGGAAATGTGTGTGTGGACGCGTGTGTGTGTGTGTGCAGAGAATCAGAGAGTGAAGGAGTGAGAGATAGAGAGGAAGAGAGCATAAAAATCTCCGCATAAAATCTTTCATGACACAACCGTTGTACCCGACACCCCGACCCGGGTTCGGTTGGATTAACCTTCCGTAAGAGCTAATGTTCCTGGACTATGGTTTTAAGTAGTAAGGGGAAGCCTCCCGTTTTGTTCTTACACATCGTAAATAGAGTGTAGGTGGATGAGTGCTGGGATGAGTAAAAGGGTAGTACAAAATTGCTGAAAGTTTGAAAAACAAAGACAAAACTGTTCCCACTGCCGTACACTCTTGCCTTTACCTTTTGCAAGTAAGTTTTACCTTACAGGTCCTTTTTTCTAAACCGAAACATTGGTACGCATAAAATAAATGTTCTTCAGTATTTCTGTTAATTATTTCCTTAATCCTGATAGTCTTGATTAACTTTCCGTGGTAACGATGGTTAATGGTTGTGACAGATAGATTCCTCGAGTTTCTCAATGGCTTGGGATGTATAGATTCTTCTAGTTCTGCCCTGCCAGATGATGGAGACTATTCAAATGTAGCCATTAGCTAGACTGAAAACATCCAAGTACAAGAAAAAAGAAAACTAGGTTAAAATAGGCAATTACCAAAATAATGTAATGTTCACTACACACCAATGGAAGGTACACCAATGTACTTAGAGAATAGTATCAATGAAAGAATGAAAGCACAATAAAACCATGATCAACAACAACTACATTAGCATTTTCCCCAACATCACACTGATAACGGCTGTTTCAAATAATTTTTTAGTACCGTAAATATTTGCGCGCCGCCGGCGTCTTTTTAGTACAGTGTCAAAGCGGCCAAAAAGAACAGGCGGCTGATTGAACTATTCAAAACAAAACATTATCAAAGTTGAATTGCGATTATTTTGAAAATGGAACCTTATTGTACAGTTCGTAATTTGAAACAAAAATTCAGATTTGTCATGTCAAATCCATTTAATTCGTGGAAAATGTTTTAGCACAAAGTACACAGATGGGTGGTGGTGATCTCCTTTCAAAGAGTATAAATCCAACTACAAAAACATTCAATGAAGAAGCAACGTGCACTAACATGCATCGTATAATGTTGGCTTTATTCAACTCCTTTTTTCCGTATTTCGGTTTGCGTAATTAGTATTCTATACACAGAATTGGCGATAAGCCAATATTTTCGATACGAATGGCCCGAGACCATCGCCTCACTTTGTGCTGCAGTGTTTGACAGCAGCTGTCAAAATTTTGTCTCCTTGGCAACGAGCTGAAAAACGAATAACAAAATAAAAGAGATTTCACCAAAGTAGTTGCTACGAAACTGTGCAAAGGATTTTCCGCCACCCTTTTTCGCAACTAGCTGTGCACCGTTCGATACATAATTCGGTGCAAATAACCAAACATACACTGTTGGGGACTGTTTATGTGGCGGATCACCTTCCAACCAACGTTTGGCGAGTTGATTGTGGATCCTATTCTGTGCATTCCCGTGCTAAAAATTCTCACGAATGTACACACACAGTAGAGTGAACCGGGAATTTGCACCATCGCACGGGCAATTGTGAATATCGAAGTAATCGCGTCTGGTATAACGTCAGTTTCTCGGTGTGGTAACGTACAGGATCAAAGGCGCAACGCAGGATACGAGCAATACCTGTGCCCACAACCGGTACGTTGTCGCTTTCCAACTTCTTGGAACGAAAATATTCACCGTTCTAAGAACGCATCTGTTGCAAAACGGGGCCCTAGGCTGGGTTCTGCAACTTTGTCCTGCCCTTGTCCCTGCTGCCGTGTTTCAGTGTGTGTGATCGTAAGGAACATCGAACAGGCTGCTCCTGTTTGATGTAGTGCTTGTGTAACAACAGGTCGCATCGGTGGCGATAGATACTATCAAAGCAAAACCACTGCTGGAATGCAACCGTCCACTTTGTAGATAAGGTGATAGTTTCCAAAACCGAACGATGGATCGAAACACTCAGCAGTGCGACGATTTTTCTCCGGAGAAGATGCCCTACATCCTGCGAAAGGGATAGAGAAAGGTAAGCATTAATGGGGTGGGGATGGAAAAATTTCACGACGCACGAATGGTACTGCTACTGTCCGGTGTATGGTTCGCATGGTTCTGTATGGGGCACGGAAATGTAGTCAAATCATTTAAAACATATTATCCCCTGCTTGCTTGCTGCCGTTCGAACGATGTCCTTACAACCTCGGGGTGGTTGTGTCGTCTAGTCGCGTTTGTTTACCAGGACTGCGAGACGCGCAGAACTTATGCGCGCCGAGCAGAAGTGCACATCAGCATGACGGTTTCCAGGTGCACAAGACACGCGTTGCCACGGGTTGCTAAGTTTAACGCATCATTGAACAAAGCATTTATTATATGTATCTAATCGTGGACAGTTTGCAGCGAATAGTTTGTTGTACCTAGTTTTTTTCGGATTCTCCAAAATCGCAGCATTCGGATACGGATAGGGTTAATATGTTTCGCCTTCTAAATTGTTTATTGGTTTTGCCTGCTCTAGTTTAGATGAATTTGTATCATGAAAAGTACGGTTCCGATTCTTTGTAGCACGTGACGCAAGCACGCAAAAGCAAAGCAAGCAGGATGTTACTGCCTTCGGGTTTAGCTTAACTCACCCGAGCAGAGCACGTTCCGCTCGAGAAGGTACCTGTGCCTGCTGCCTGGCCATGCTTTCGCTCACTCTTCCCGTAACCAGGGGGAACGATACTGGTTTCGTTATTTCACTTTTTTCCATCATGAAACGGTCGCGTCCCCATATGGCGCTTGCTAAACGCCACCTAGACCACACGCTCCTGGAAGGACCCGACCCGAAAGGACCCCTGACAACCAACCGCGAAGGTGTTTAGCGAAGCGTATCCTGCACCACACAGCCCAAGCTGATGTGTTGTATGCTTTCTGGTTCCCCCCTTGTGCGTTGCAGCTGGCCCGGTGCCATACCGGGAAGAGTTGCGGAAAAGTGGGACCCTCTAACGTAAAAGGATACATGGAGACACACACCAACGCACCAACAGGGGTAGTGCGGGGGGAGCAACGGTAAGCGGCCCGGGCACAGGAGTCTGTTTGATCGATACGATTCTTGTTCGACAGTCGCTGGTGTTTTATTTTATGCTTTCCTGTTTGTCTGCTTTTTTAACAAAGTGTCCGTTGCCACCACCGCCATGCACCGGTGTCCTAGCAGCATTGCAGTCCTTAGCAGCCACGTTTGATCGCTAGGCGTCAGTAGCCGTCCTGTGCTTGGTGCATTCGTTTCTGTTTCTTAACGACCGCCGACGACCGGCGTTTGGCTCTGTTTTGTTTTTTCGCTAATATTGCTTATAAACAATACACGTCCCAGAAATATTGTCCCGCGTTGTGCTGCTGTGCAGTGTGCAGTGTGTGATACCGTGAACTTTCGGTGTAATCTCTTGGAAGATTTAAATTGTCTGCTTTGTGTCGGTTCTCTCCCGTGTGCCGTCCGGATCGTTGTAAATGAATTTACGTGTGGGGAAACGATTGATTGGAGCAATTGAAAAACAAAAGCAGATCAATTCTAGTGAGTGTGGAATATAAATATCGCCTACAATGTCATTAAATGCGATGTATGTTCGCTAGTTGCGATGTACAGCTTAATTGCCTAGTGCAATTAAACAGCAAAATTAAAGTTCGTATTTGTATGCTCCAGGACGATAAAATGTTACGTTTTTTAATACACAATGATACAAAACAAATCCTGGTTGAGTCATGCTATATTGCTGATTTGTGGCTCATATAAAAAGTGGTTTGTAAAGCTCTCAACAGATGGCGCTCATGGCACTTTCAAAATCATTGTGTCAATTGTATATGTTCATTATCCATTTATATTCATCCCAAAACAAACTTCCTAACAATAATCATCTTTCTATTTCAGATACTATATTTACTACAGATACAAAGGAAGCGGTTTTCTGTGGGGCTTAAATTCGGCGGAAAACGAGCATTCTGACCCCTACCGTACACAACAGTTCCACTCGTCAAACGTCCCGTGGAACAGTACCATTACACCCAGTGATAACTGTGCCGCCCAACTATTCTTAACAACATTTCATATCAACGCTTACCCCATTTATCATCAAGGACGTATAACATACTGTTTGCATGTTATACACGGACCCGGAACGTCCCGGCACACACTTTACAGGGAAGATTAATAGATACATTATTTAAACATTCGCACTACTACCCGAGAGAGACAGAGAGTACTATTTATACTCGAAAAAACGAGCATCTATCATTAAAACAAAAATCATGGCGACACGGTTAGCAACGCAGCGCAATTTTATTACCGTAATTCCCGCACCAACCGGTAGCTCGGCTGCAGCTACCGTTACAATAGAGCAACCCGACAAAGGTGTTGTAGTACAAAAAACCACCACAGAACCCGACGACTCTGGAAGCACAACCAACGGCGCTAGGCCAGCGACACAAGAGGTGGCAACGGTGAGTGTGGCTAGCTCGGTCCCCGGCATGGTCTCGCGGCCATCCAGTTCGACGCAGCTATCCACGATCGCCATCGCTGGCGGGTTGAAGAATGGCAGTTCAAAAGGGACACTCATGTCTGCAAATCTGCTGGCAAATAATACCAACATTATGAACCTTCTGGGCAATGCAAATGGACTTACGCTGCAGCAAATCATTCAGCAGGTTGGTTTGCTTTGTTTTTTAAATTTTTCGAACAGTTAAAATATTGGCTATTTACGGTGTTATGTAATGTAAACATTTGTAATGTATTTTAGAAAAAAATTGTGATAAACACGAACGGGACCCTGATCGACCTCGTCCCCTTAAACGACGATAGCGAAAGTGCCGAAATCAAGTCCGACAGCGAGAAGCTGTTGGATGGCCCGGCCGCAAACGAGAACGTGGAGAGTGGTAACTCTTCGGAAGCAACTGTTGATGAGTCAGCGCAGGTGACGGCACAGGTAGCAGTCGTTCAAAGTCAAAGTCCTGGAGATGGAACACCGCAGTACATAACCGTAACAGGTAAGCTTTTTCTTTTGCTTTCGTTTGTTTATTATGCTGACAAGAATGTATGTGTCATAAAGAATAATATTGATACATATCGCGTGGATCAAAGCGCAAACATAACTCGCTTCCGAGGATCATAACGGAAACACGAGTTTCCGTTTATAGAGAAGTGTTTTGTACAATGAGCAAAATGCTTTCATAATCGCTCAGAACGATCTTTTGAAATTGAATGATTTTTTGGGTAATATTAAAACATCCACAAAAGCAGCCGACCACTGTGACGAGTTTAGCAGTGGTAGTTTACCGAAGCCCTCGTTATCGAAGAGGCCTTGTTCGCTAGAAAGTCTAGTCAAAGGAACCTCATATACAGGGTGTTCGAGATAAATTTGACAGTCACCTACGGAGAAAGACAACAATTTTTTATGACAAAATTAATCATCGGGGAAATTTTTGTTTGTTTTAGAAATAGTAGCTTACCATGTATTTTATTAATTTTATTCAAAATATCCGCCATCGGCTTCTATTACGGTCTCCACCCGTCTCCGGAACCGAAAACAAGCCCTGGCGACAGTTTCGCGAGGTAGGGCCGCGAAAACGGACCTGATTTTCGACATCAGCTCCGCCTTGGTGTTGCTGGAGGTTCTGTTGGTGTCCCGTTCCACCGCGCCCCACACGAAATAATTCATTGGATTAAGATCTGGGGAGATGGGAGGCCACACATTCGGCGCGGTGACGTCGTTGAAATTGGCCGCCAACTACTTTATCGTTTTGGAGGCTGTATGGCTTGCCATAATCCAGCGGAATCCTGCTGGAACACGTACGGTCTGTACGGTCTGAATCGACTCTCGTGATCCCCCATCACCCCCATCACCCCCATCTCACGTGCCAACGGCCGAATTCCGATCCCCGGATTTTCCATTATGCGCGCCTGGAGGTCAGCCAGGAAAGCGTCGGTCCGCACGCAATCCCGCCGATGAGAATGTGGTTTTTGTGCTGCCACCGCTTCGTCGTCGTCGCTGTTTTCTCCCAGCTCACTCCGGATCGCCTTCACCGTATTCAGCGAACACTGCACGCACTGCATGATGTCGCGGTTGTCGCGTCCGGCGCGGATCATCATGATGCATGTGATCCGCTTCCACAATGTACTCTTTTTTTGGCATTTTTTTATCACGAGATGTGTTCGCTGCTTGTTCCGTACACTTTGAGCTGTCGAATGACGTATTGATTGTTTTCCTATGCCAATTCAATCACGAGTTATAAACAAAAATGTAACTGTCAAATTTATCTCGAACACCCTGTGCCAAGAGACCTTATGCTCAAAAAGACCTTGTCATCCAAAGGATATCCTTTGCCGAGAGATATAGTGTACCTCTCTTTTGAGGTCTTGTTGTCTACAAACCTAAAAAGATGCCCAAAACCATTTCAAAGCCATTTTCGTCGCATGCCTCTTCAACTTAGGATTTGCCACTAACTGACTATGTATCTTTTTTCATAAATGATTATACAGATAATAGGTAATACATTAAAAAATTATGTTTTGGGGAGTTAAAGAAAATTGTGCAATATGTATGAAAATTATATCGGAACTAGTCTTATAAAACGCATCTCCGTTAACGAATTTATGTGTAACGAGTAACGACTAAAACAGATTAAATTCATTTTTAGAGAGATGATTGTACAAAACATTTACATGTTTTTTACTTAATGAAAATTTAAAAATAGATGTGATAAGATTCCTTTTGAGACGATTATTGATTGTCTGTAGAGATTTTAATTCTCCATGCTGTTTTGTATTTGTTTGAGTAAATTTATCTGAAAATGTCCTGAATTTACTATTTTTTTAAATTTTGCATGCAATATTCTTGTCAATCATACATTGTACAAAATTCGATCAAGTTATTCTGTATTTCGCACTGTTTATTGTTGTTTATTATAAGAATATTTATAAAGTTCGATGAAAGCTCCAAAGAAAGAAAACATGAGGTTTAGTTAACGCGAATTTGTTATTGCAATGCAATAAGTAATTAAATGTCGATGAAATCATAGAATGTTTAATGGGGTGTAACGTTTTTTTTTACATAATTCCTTCTATACGACGAATTATAACGAATCACTATATAATTTTTTCATTCAACAAGATTTAAAAAAAAAAACAAATTAAATAAATAAAATTTTTGCAATAAAATTCTTGCTCGTAACAATGTGCATTTTCAGGTTGTATACTTAACTTCATGCCTGGACAGTGTTTAATTTTAACATAATAAATACCTGAGAACCTGTTGAGTAGAATGAACAATGTTTTCTATATGACCTTCCTACAATAATTTTATTCAATCCAAGATTGTAAAATTGTTCAACTGTAAGTGTTGAACGCTTTACACAAGAATCATACCTGTTATTTACGATTTATTTTCTAACCACTTTTGATAACTTTAGGCTTTCTTATTAACAATAATTTGAGCGTTGGTTCATAAGAATAAAAGACTATTCAACGTAATTTAAAGTAAGAATATATTTTTCCAACTATCCTCTTGGCTTTAGTGTACCAGCAATAGCTCCAGTGGGAAAAAAGAAAAGAACCAACTACTACACCGCAAAATTCTCATTTGTTTTGCCCATCTGCACACCATTTTGCAAGCTTTTATGCGCAAAAGCTATCTCGAATTCGAAATCATCTTGTTAAAATATAACCAAATTCAATCGTGCATGCGTGCGTCCATTATTGACGAACTGGTGCTCTTCAATACCGTCTCACATGTAGTCAAAGATCTGTTTTCACGCTGACGCTTTCTGCGGTGTTATCTTGCTTCACGTACGACCGAAAATCATATCCCGCGGAGCATATTTTCCAATGGTTCAGGATAATATTGTGAAGCGCAGTTGATTAGAGCATACGTGCAGAAGCTAAGGTCATTGGCCCAGAAGAAAAAAAAAAGAAATGCTCCCAAAAATTGGAGAAGTATCGTGCTCGTCCGTTTGCCAAAATTCAACGGTCGGAAAAATATTTCGTTTTTCCGTAAATTGTCACTCTGCGTGACGGCACGTGCGTTTTGGATGCTTCCAAACATTCACTGTACGTAGGCTTATTTGCGTTCCCCGAATCAAAGGGCATTGAACATCGGGAAGGGTACCTCTTCGTCCGCCACGGCTGGCTACCATCGGCAATAGAGCATTGGCCATACGTATGTGCTGCTCGCAATGTATGGGCGCGTCGCAAGTGGTCTCGGATACACGTGAGAAACTCGGGCAGCACCGGTGCGTAAATTGTTCTCGGAAGTATGGAACCGAGCGCATGGAAGAGAAGAGAGGAAATTGTAGAAAAAGTGACAAATTTCTCCTGTAGCTGAGGTGGTTGTAGTGGTTGCGAGTGTGCGAAAGAGCGCGTCTAAGGCAATATACCATTACATGGTTTGCTTCAGTGATCCAATTTCGATGACGATTTGAAATAATGTATTGACGCCTGTTTGCCGTCTGAATTGCTTTCAATCGTATTCCAATTTTCTAGCTTGGAGTCATTGCACCATTACGGTATATGCGAACATCAGTTGAACAGCGCAATCATGTCAATTACTTAAAACATAACAACACATTTCCCCGGAAATAAGCGGCAGCGTTTTGGAGTGGAAATTTTGTACTGGTTTTGATATGTTTATTTTCAGTTGCTATTTTACATTGGAGTTTGTTTGGTTTCCTCGACTCATTAGGCTACTACAACGTAGATACTATCTCAAATGTCATTATCGTGATGTTGTTGATATCGTGAACCCTCGCACTATCGTCTATCGTCTAAAAAAAACTGTCCACATTCCCCTTAACATTCACGTCAAATCAGTGTTGATAAACAACTCATCTTTTGATCTATTATTATCTCGATTTCATTTCACCTCTTTGCTGATGATCCTTGCTCTACTGCACGCTCTAATGCAACCCCTCGATTCCTTTTCGATGGGTTATAGTGCGGGTAGCTTAATTAAACGTATCCTTTTTATAATAGCAAGATATCGTCATCCGTGTGGCTTCGTTCCCGCCTTTTGTCGGTACGTGCTCACCGTCTGACAGATTTCGTAGGAAAACTTGTCAAACACGTCAAAATACGCTGTAATCAGACACGTTTCACTGCAACTGCGAAGCCCGGCCCGGCGAGACGCGACCGATCCTCGTTGTAACCTTGAATAGGGCCGATTTACCGTTTACCGCTGCCCGAGTTCATCGCACGGTCAGGGCAACTAGGCATTGGCACAATTAAATGTATCACTTTTAGCCTAGCGCTGCCTCCCAGGAAAAGTGGTGCTGGTGGTAGCACAGGCGTAATCCGTGCCTTCTGCTCTTCCACACTCACTCACTCATTATCTCGTCAAGTGGG
Source organism: Anopheles maculatus (assembly GCA_002091835.1). NCBI lineage: Eukaryota > Metazoa > Arthropoda > Insecta > Diptera > Culicidae > Anopheles > Anopheles maculatus. The sequence continues at coordinate 74,744 of KZ063085.1, forward strand.
CTTTTGGCGCACCCTCGTACCAGTAGCACGGTAGTTGTCGCGCGGGAAGCCATCGAAGGATGCGTTAAAGAAAGTAAGGATCACAAATTAACAGCCATATTCCCTCCGGAGATAGGGTCGCGGTTGGCCACCCCCGTTAAGATTATCATCAACAACCGTACCGTGCCGGTTGGTTTTTGGACTGGTTGGAAAAACTTGCGAGCGGTTGATTATAGGTGGCACACTACCGGGTTGGCTGGCGTGGTAATTGGGGTGAAATTGATACGGTTTCACCTTTCCTAGCGTGTCTCCGTCAGAAGCATCAGGAGAGCAACCCCTGTGTCACTCGCATCCTCGAAGCTGCTGTCTCAATTTGTCTACTTTCGCATCAAAAATCACATACCCTGCCGTGTATCTTTCCAGTCTTGGAACGAGATGCTGGGACTCCACTACAAACCTGTTCCGTAACTGGGTAGCAAAAGTGTGACTGTTCTCTGTTTTTTTTGCACGACAAAGAGCCTCTTACTCGCAAACCCACAAGGAACCGTGTGTCCTTAGTCTTCTCACGGTCCAATGATCCATTCTGTCAAACGCGCGTCCAAAGGATGTATGCGCCAGTGGCAAAGATTTTGCCTCGCTTTCAGAGAAAAACATATCTCCGCTCACCGCTTCCTGGGTCCCCGGGTATTCCCTGCACTCTAGCGGGCGATAATCTTATCGGATAGCACATCAAGAGACGAACGGAAATGCTTTCACCGCGCGCACTAAAGAGAAGGTATCTCGAACTAATTAAAACTCTTAACTACAGATCTTGCCGCGCGAAACGACGTTTCTATCAGGGGCTAAGTAGAATCGATGTAAAGTTTTATCTTCTTGATCTAAATTTATTTGACGAGGTTTGATGATAGGCTGTCGGAGGACGCACACAGGTCCCAAGTTTTGTGCCGAGCGGGAGAGAAAGCGAGCTTGTGGTCTTGTCGACGATTCATAATAAGCGTGCAAGCGTAAGCGTGTTAGCGTGCGGTGGAAATTAGTTTTGCTGAAATTATCGAATGCTGATTTCATTTATGCTCGTTACTCGCTAATGGCGAATGTGGTGTATAGCTCGACTTCTTCGCGCTGCTGGAATTAGCCAAGTTTGTGTGCTGAATGTTCATACGAGTTGGTCATGCGTTATTTTCACGCTTGTTCCATGCCGCTATGCTGCCGAATAGTTATGGAAACAGCAGTCAGGTAGTCCAAATTCTGTTTTAGAAAGAGGTTTGCCTAACAAGTCTATGAATAGTGTTTAGAATGTTGTCGTTTCTCGGCTGGTACCTTGGACATCGTAATTTTATATGCCGTGATGCGTCTAGTATGGAATTTGTCACATTTTTGTTTATTGAATATTGCTAAGTTACAATATGTGAACAGATTATAATAGCAGGTTAACTCTTGACGCTAGTAAATCTTTCACCAAAATTCGTAAAAACTAAACTGAAACGAATTGAAGTTCTAATCAATTGACTTATCTAGCTCTTCAGTATTGTGAAAAACTATCTGTTTTTCTTTTATTTTTTGTTTTGTGTTGTCCGCTTAGATACTACTCGAATATCAAAACCTCCACCAATTCGCATTTCGCTAGGTATGCAAAAAAGTGATTCAAACAGATACTTTTATAACAATCCAGCAATGGCTCTATCACAACGTACTTCACCGGATTGTTGGTAATTCTGCGTGTCGTGCTGTGCGTACGTGTGGATGTAACAATGGATGGTTTGTCGTACAATCGAAAACGGTCTCCTGTATCTCTATCCTGCAATGAGTTTATTATCCTTTTTGCTCCTTGCTGAACGCTGGTAAAATCTACCCAGAAAAAGGCTTCCAGTCGGATCGTCGGTTTTTGCGTGCTTCGACCGATCCGAGCTTCGATCAAAAAAGGCAATAGAATGTGAGGTAGAGTTCAACGAAAAAAAAAACGGGGAAAGTTGCATCCGGGGACCAAGCGCGTACGGGTGTATGAGCGCTGTCCGCGCTTCATTCGATAAGCACTGCATCGAGGTGTAGTGAAGCGAATGTAATCCTGAAATAATTAGTCTTGATTGGAAGAATTATCCCTCCGCGCTCGGTAGGACTTCAGCCGAAGTCCTTCGCCCGGATCGCACGCTGCACGCTACGTACCCGGACCGCACGCAAAAGATGAACTGGCGAGGGTCCCAGGGTGTGTACAGGCCGTATCGACGGTACGGCACAACAAGCACGGGAAAGAACTAGAGCACGGCATCATCACTTGTATCAGTGCACTTAATAATGGGAGGATTAACAACTCGAAAATTATATCGTACCTATCGCTGCGATCACTCTCTTGACTGCTGTAGTTGAATTGATTTTTTACCTTTGAGATATCTTCAGCAGCGCATGAAACGTTTCAGCTTTCGTCTCGTCTCGAGGCCCGACTCTCCCCGGTACGGGAATCAGACACACGACAAGCGAACAGAAGCCGTGCAAATGGAAGGTGTGCACCGGCCCGAAACATATGCTGGATGGAAGCTGTTGGACAACATTTGCGCATCAATTAATTAGGATTACGCAGCGGGTAACGGGGTGTGCGTGTGTCTGTATGCAGCCTTACCTTCCCTGTGCAAAGGGGTGCGTTCGATGCGAAGGGATACAAATAAATAGATAAAAATAATAACAAACAACAAAAAGAGCGGGACACAGAGGAGGGCGAAGCATTGGTATTGTGTACCGCCGTACTGGTGGTGGCACTGTTTGATGAGAGAATCTCGTCGCCACCTGTACGATTTGTAGGACAGCACTCTTGAGCAGCGAGTAATGTTCCCTTGTGCGCCTAGGATGTTTGGCCGGGGACGTCGGAGGACTCAGGTTATGCAACACGTGCCTTCCGAGAGGCGCTGCTTGATGCTTGCACGTGCATTCGAACGGGTAATTGATACTCGCATGCTCGTCGCAGGTGGTTCAGAAAAAGGGTGTCCGTGCCAGACGGGTCGTCGGCCCGTTTGCAAAGATGGTTATCGCTGGACACCCCGTACCACATGTTACGTCGTCACCTTAGTGGTCTTGTAAAATTATTGATTTAATTTCTCTGCCTCATCTACGATACGTACCATGATAGGAGGATGGATGCTACCATTATTCCACTCCGATGGAGCTGGGTGTATTGTAAAATGAGTCCAAATTGTTTTCCACATTCACGATGATGCTCTGGCCACTCTGCGATGCTATCGGATGCTATGGCGTGCAACAGGTGTACCGCTTCCCATAGCTAGCAGGGATCGATATCTGAGCCGATCGCTTCGGTTTTCCGAATACCGCCGCCGCGCCGTGTTCATTGTGTGATGATTTTTATCGCAAAATTTTAAAGCCGAACAAACAAATTGGCATCGATCGGTGAATGATTTCGGTAGAGTTGAAGAAGCTCAAAAACATTTAAGGGATACTATCGGGGCACCTGTTTCGGTTCACAGACCATTCGTATTGTTTCGTTTATCTCTTTGTGGCTAGCGAGCGCACAAATATTGTGTAGGTTAGCTTAGCTGTTTCACAAACGGTGAATTCACCCGTTTATTGTAGTCTTCCATACGAACGACAATGGGTAGATAATAATAACTGCTATCTGTAAAGTAGAACCATTTGATCATTAATCAACTGAAAAACTAAAACATCCATTTGTAAGGGTTTAGATAACCGAGGATGACCTTTGATCTTTTCTCCAACATATCAAAATAGTTCTATTTGAAGATTGTCTGTCCAATCTTTTCATGCGCAGCATCATAACGGTGTGTTTTGTAATAGTTTTGAGGACACTTAAAGAATCCCAAAAGCCACCAACACTGGCGATGCTGTGAGATGGAGCATAAACTTAAAAAATTAAACATCCATCCATCCGTAATGTATTTATACGTGGAGCTTCGAAAAAACGATTTAATAATTGCATTCCACTATTAATATGAAACATTGCTCCTGCTACAACGCTACATCGGGCAACCGCAACACGAACTCTAGCAAAAACCTTGCTACATCGTTGTTGTTGTCGCTACTTAATACTTGACCAAATTACCGGTATTTCCGGTGGAAGTAAGTAGCTACAGTTCCTCTACGCCCATGACCCGGAAAACTCGGTATGCGGTGTAAGAATTGTGTCCATTTGTTCGACAACTTTACCCGGCTCGTTCGGCAGTGGCGCACAGCCCCCTCATTCCAAGGAAATGTCAACTTCAAAACAAGTGCGTTTTTGTTTTGATGTGCATGTGTGTGGTCTTACCTTGTTTGATGAAAGGTTCCATCGGGAATGGAATCTTTGAAATATCCACCATGGATGCTGCAGGTGTACGATGAATCGTCA
>KZ063086.1:1990-53268 GCA_002091835.1 Anopheles maculatus
CTGCTGAATGTAATTGTGTGCTGGAAAAGAATATTTCATTGTTTCCATCCGAATACCACTTTACGTTATCTGGGCCCATATTACGTTGCTCTGCGTAATCGAATACGAATTGGATTAATATGATGGAGGACAAATCGGAAAAAAATATTCTTGCCTCTTTTCGACGGCACAAATTACTCTGCCTGGAAGTTCCACGAACTCGTGGAGTGTGTTCTGACCAATGCCAGCGAGATGGATGAGCTAAACGGAGCGCCGGATGATTCGCCGGAGGCATTAAGAAAGAAAACTGTGGCACGAGAGAAGCGATTGAAGCAGGACCGGAAATGTAAGTCGTTTTTGGTGTCGCGGATTAATGACTCACAGCTCGAGTACGTTCAGGACAAACGGACCCCGAAGGATGTTTGGGATGCGCTGCAGAAGGTTTTCGAACTTAAAAGCATTGCGAGCCGAATGCACCTTAAACGCAAAATGCTTTCTTTACGTCTCGATGGTGGCAGTCTTCAACAGCGTTTTTTGGTGTTTGACAAGCTGGTTCGAGAATACCGAGCGACGGGAGCAGCATTGGATGAACTGGACATCGTATGCCATTTGCTGCTTACACTAGATTCGTCATATTCAGCCGTTGTAACGGCAATCGAGACGATGCCAGAGGAAATGCTTTCATTAGAATTCGCCAAGTGTCGGCTTCTCGATGAAGAAACAAAGCAAAAAGGTATAGGCTCTTCTTCCGGCTTAAAAGATCAAGCTGCTTTCTATGGATCGAAGAAAGTGATCAAATGTTTCAGATGTAAGAAGATAGGACACAAGATCACGGAATGTACGGATAGAAAGGAAAAGAAGAAAACTTTGCACTACAAGAAACCGAATGCTCACTACGTTGGTGAAGACAGCAATGATGATTTGTGCGATGCAGTTAGTTTCGTAGGTGTGAGCAGGGGAACAGTTCCCGGGGATTTGATTCGTGTACCGTGGTATATTGATTCAGGCTGCTCTGAACACCTAGTAAACGACAAAACATTGTTTGAAGAAACACATCGGCTGCAAAATCCAATAAAGATTGCGGTTGCAAAAGATGGTGAGTCCATCGTGGCAAAGTACACCGGTACTGTGAAAGTAATTTCGATTATAAATGATAAACAAATAGAATGCACCATCAATAATGTGCTTTTTGTGCCAGTGCTAAGATACAATCTCTTCTCGGTGATGCGTGTAGATAAAGCAGGCATGAAGGTATTATAAGCAGATGGAAAGGTAAATATTTTCCTTGGGTCAGTCGTGGTAGCATTGGGCAGACTAGAAGGCAAATTATATCAACTCAACTTTTGGAGGAATCGTGGTGAAGATAAAGCTTTGCTGACAAGTGGCCGTATTCAGGAGAACATGAATTTGTGGCATCGCCGAAAGGCAAGAAATTCATTTTCGACACGCGGAGGTAAAAGATCGTCACGTGTGCTTGAGTTCATCCACTCTGATGTTTGTGGACCAATAACACCAATTGGACTAGATGGCAAAAAGTATTTTGTTACTTTCATCGATGATTGGTCGCACTTCACGATGGTGTTTCTCATCGAATCAAAAGATGAAGTGTACGAAATGTTTAGGAGTTATGAAGCTCAAGTAACTGCAAAATTCTAGCAATACGTCCTATGAAATGATCACGCCGTTTCCAAAATTTTAAAGGCATATTTTTTGTGAATCAAAATTTACTAACCAATATTTAACAGACAAACTAAAAAGATTCCTCAACCCTAAATATCATTAACGTTACACTAACCGATGAAGCAATAACCATGGGTCTTATTCAAGAAGTGTATAAAAAATTATTCAATCCGAAAACAATGCAATGCAGATATTCTCAAATACAAGTTGAAGATTTAACGAACGAAGAAAGACAATGAAAGAAGATGAAATTAAAAACATTCATAATTTTGCACACAGGTATTCAAAGGAGAACTCATTACAATGCATTAAAAGGTTATATTTTCCAACGATGAGAAAAGTAATAGAGTTATTTGTAAAAAAAATGCGAGATTTGCAAAATGGAAAAGTATGATATGAAACTCCAAGAGTTTATACAAATAAAGACTCCAATCCCCAGATATCCAAGTGAAATTGTTCACATTGACATATTTGCGTGTAACTCAAATTTACTGTACCTTTCATCAGTCAATAAATTTTCCAAATATCTCAAAGTAAGATTCATCAAATCAAAATCTATTGCAGATATAAAAGAAGTAATGCAAGAACTTTTATATGATTGGAATTTACCAAGGCAAATCGTAATTGATAACGAATGCACATTTGTTTCAAATGTCATAGAGCAAATGATTAAAAATCTAGGTATAACTATTTTTAAAACTCCTGTAAATCGATCAGAAACAAACGGTCAAATCGAAAGATGCCATTCAACAATTCGTGAGATAGGGTACAGATAAACATCTAGTGCAACAAGCTGTAAACAAATACAATAACACAATTCATTCGTTTACGAAAGAGACACCCAAGAACTTATATATCGAAGAACAATCGGAAGAAATGTCGTTTAAAGACAGAGCGTTATTAAAAGGAAAACTTGATAAGAAAATTATAAAACTGTTTGAAGAGAAAAATGAAAAGATGAAAGATAAGAAATACAAAGATTACGAACCAAATCAATATGCGCACGAAAAGAGGAAAACAAATAATAAACGCGATAGTCGTTTCAATATGGTAAAGGTTAAAGAAAATTATCCTACGTATGTAATCGATGCACATAACAGAAAGATTCATAAAGTGCATTTAAGAAATCCGACTAATTGATTTATCATTCTTATCATTTCAGTATAATCCTTATCGCTATCTCATCGATAGAATCGAGAAAATTTAAGATACAAGATGTCACAAATAATTTTTTTCGTAATAATTCTATTAGGGAAAGCTAAGTTAAGAATACGATACGTTAGAACTGTACATCCAATTAAATTAGAAGAGCCAAATGATTTGATTATAAACGTAACTTCTACGAACAAAAACAATATAGACAACCAATCACTCAGCAAGTTAATAAAAATGAAAATCGCAAAATTAAAATAAACGTTTGCCAAGTTTAGGAGAACTATAAAGAGACAGAAAAGATGGGACACGGTTGGTCAAGTATGGAAATGGATCGCCGGCAGCCCAAACGCGGACGACTTGAAAATCATCAATCAGAATCAGATATGCAAGTCTGCATTTCTACGTAAGCGCGCCGATTGACCCCGTTCTAGTACCGCGAGTTGTGTCATCGTCATCAAGCGCTATCCGAACCTTTCCAGTTTACGACATGGCATAACAAGTGGAAGTGAAAGCCGCGACCTAGTGACAAAAGCAAAAAAAAACTCCTCGAGTGCAAGTTAAAGCAACGAAGCAAATAATTGGTGCGAAACGTAATTAGTGCACGCACAACGACGTCGTGATTAACCACAAACACCGAACTGTGAAGTTTGAACTGTGAAACTTTGAACTGTGCGTACTGTGAGTACTGTGAGTGAAAACCGATCAGATACAAAAATGGGAGGCAAAGCCGGAAACAAACGTTGTTGGAGACTGTTGGAAGTGAGTATGCGACCAACCACTCACGCACTCTCTCTGCAGTAAGTCGCTCTTACTGCAGTTGACGAGAAGTGAGTGGAAACGATCTTGGTCGCATGGATCGTGTCCGCATGGATCGTGAGACTTTGGATTTACAATTCGTCCAGACAAGTGCGCATTTAAAATGCCGAAAATAACGTATTTAGGGCACGTAATAGACTACGCCCTGATCCCGCCAAAATCCAGGTTATCAAAAATCTTGCTGAACCAACAGACGTCACTGGGGTGCAATCTTTCTTGGGAGCAATCAACTTTTATGGAAAGTTTATACCAAATATGCGAAAGCTGAGACATCCTTTGAACAAGCTTCTCAAGGCAAACACTCCTTTCTGTTGGTCATCGGAATGTAAAAGCGTTTTTACCGAATTTAAGGCTATTTTATCATTGGCCTCGGAGCAACCATCAGCCACGTGTATCCAAGTGGTCTCAAGCAGGTCGTCCAACATGCTTCTCGTGCCCTTACTGAAGCAGAACGCCGATATAGCCAGATCGATCGGGAAGGCCTAGCGATTATCTTCGCAGTAAAAAAATTCACAAAATGATTTTCGGTAGGCATTTCACACTCCAGACAGATCACCGTCCCCATGCTGCACATATTTGGATCAAAGAAGGGCATTCCGACATTCACTGCCAATCGTCTACAACGTTTCGCGCTTACCCTGCTGGCATATGATTTTAAAATTGAATACGTACGTACCGACGATTTCGGAAATGCTGACTTGCTCTCCCGGCTCATTAACACGCACACCAAACCAGATGAAGACTGCATCATTGCAAGCGTGAATTTGGAAGCAGATGTGAAATCGATAGCAGTAAACGCCATAAAATCAATACCGCTGAATTTTGCTGATCTCACCAGAGAGACTCATTATAGCACCAAACCTGACACAGCAGCAAGCATCCGGTGACCGAGTCAACGACGGACCAACCCGCCGACGCAGCGTGGAACATCCGGCTGCGCCTTAAGCTGTTGCCAAGGAGTGTCAGATTATCGGTGGAGCAACCGATCAAATCGATCGAACGCGCCTCAAGTATTTGCAATAAATGTCTTGTTTTTAAAGTCAAACCGTGGCGTCCAAAACGTAATTGGCGCAGCCGTACGGAACTGTTAGAGTGAATGCTTAGTGAAACATTGGGCACAATTGCCGAAGTGAAAAGGTAATTAAAAGTGGTTCCCGCAAAAGTGCAGCAAGTGCAGCGCAAGTGCATCCGTGTCACGAAGGAAGGAAGACTCCGTCGCGCGATTCGTGGACCCTCCGCCTCACTCACACATTCATCGGGAGCACCCGCATCGTCTAGCAGCGTCCAACCTCCCACACAACAACGGATTCGCAAAGGACAGGAAGGAAAATACGGAAAATCGGTTAAGTATTAAGTGTAATAATCGTGTATTCGTTTCTCCGGAAGACGCACTACCAGATAGACGCCTCCTAAACCTGATCACCTTGGAATCCAGGGCTAAAATGCACTACCAAGATAGACGTTTTAGGTTGCCGCTTCTAATAGCGTAGAATACAACCATCGCCCTACAATCGCTAAAACGTGATTAATGTTTTTATTGTGCACTGTCGATTTTTTCTTTCTTTCAAATTTTTGGTCAAGAACGCACTATCAGATAGACGTACTGATTGAATTCTATAGAGATTCATGCCAAAAATTAAATCAGCATTACGAAGAGCACGATCCCTGCTCAGCACAGAAAAGCCGGACAGTTCAGACTCAGAGGATAGCACAACCTCAGTCGAATCTAATGAACTCCTATCCCACATCCCATTGAAAGAAGAGCTACCGAATATCTCTTCACTAAAAAAGGAACAGGAAGGAAAAAAGAACGACATGCTTCAACAGCTGTTCGCTCAAATACAGAGCCTGACCAACACAATAAATAGTGTAGTGACAAGGCAAAATGAATACGAACAAAGCGTGTCTAATAACACTCTTCCTCCCTTACGCGAATAAAGGAATGCGCCACTGACCCAGACACATGCGCATGGTGATCCATTCCGTATACCGGATCCCATTAAATCGTTACCAACATTTAATGGAAACAAAAAACAACTAAACAGTTGGCTCGATACCGCAGATCGATCGATGAATACAGTTTAGCTGCATACATCAGCGGCCTTCCAAAGCCATACTTCGGTTATGCGCAAGGCACCTGCCCTAAGAACATAGACGAAGCTTATGCATTCTTATGCAAGTTTGCTTCACACGAAACTACACGCAACCTGACCTACAGCGATAAGAAGGTGTTATAGCCATAACGGGCAACATGAATTGTATGGTAGCGCCATCTGCGGGCGGCATCGAAAAGTAAAATTGCTGCAGTTATAACAGTGATGAAAGTGACATCTGACCGGCGGAAATGAATAAGGAGAAGGAGAATAAAAAACAGGAATAGAAAGGAACGACACGGTGTTAAGATTACTCTTCATAAATGAATAAAATACAACAGTTTGGCGACGAGGAAGTTTGCGAAGCTGCGTGAGTGGATTTGTAACCATCGTTGCAAAGTCCACATGCTGGGGAAAAGCGTTTTTATCCCCAAATGGAACCTGTGCCGAATCATAAAAAGATTGCTACTACTGCTGCCAACGAGGCAACTGCTGCGGGTGCTGCCGCTACTGCTGATTCAAGCGCACATATTGCCGTGACTGCTGCTGGCGTTCCTACTGCTGCCAGTTCATCTTCCGGTTTTAGAACTGCTGCTACTGTTACTGCTACGAGTGTTGTTCCTGCCTTGTGTGCTACTCCTGCTCCTGCAATGATGTCAACTGTGTTTGAGCCATTCAACCCGAGTACATCTACTTTCGATAGATGGCTGGAACGATTGCAAATTGCGTTCCGCATAAATCGAATTGCCGAAGATGACAAAAGGGATCATCTTCTTCACTACATGGGTGGTGCTACGTACGATGTGCTGTGCAACAAGCTACAAAATGCTGCTCCTCATACGAAATCGTTCGATGAAATTGTAAGCTTGCTGAAAAGTCACTTCAGCCCTGCGCCGCTGGAAATATTGGAAAATTTCAAGTTTACCAGCCGCAAGCAGCTTGAACATGAAACGCTCAGCACCTACCTGATGGATTTAGAGAAGCTAGCCCAAACCTGCGATTTCGGGCCTTACTTGGAAAAGGCTTTACGAAACCAATTTGTATTCGGGATCAGGAATCGTGTGATACAGTCACGATTACTTGAGGTTCGTGAATTAACACTAGCGAGAGCCAAAGAAATCGCTTTCGGCATGGAAATGTCACATCGAGGTACGGACGAGATGCACGGATCACGTAAAGCGGAAGTTCAACACATCATGCATGGAAAGAACACGCCGAAGAAGAAAGCCACTACTCAAATGGTACAAAGCGATTCGGAGCCGCATGCGTCCAAGCATCATGTTCAGCGGAAGGCTTGCTTCCGTTGTGGAGATCCGGATCATTACGCAGACAAGTGCAAGTTTAAATCGACCGTCTGCAATTGCTGCAAAAAGAGTGGACATTTGGAAAAGGTGTGTTTGTACAAAAAGAAGAAGAAGACGTTAAACGCGCATCATGTGGAGGAAGCTGAAATCATCAAGAACGTATTTCACCTGAGTACGGGAAACGATGAGTTCAGATAAACCTACGCCTTCAACGGGAATCCAGTCGAGTTCGAGGGAGAACGGCACGTCTGAGAGACTTTCGGATTCGACAGACTTGCCAATACCACGTCGATCGAGCAGGGGCAGCAAACCTCCAAATCGTTTGAGGTTTTAACATACGAGCAAGAAGTTAATTTGCGGGGAAGAGCTGTTATAGCCATAACGGGCAACATGAATTGTATGGTAGCGCCATCTGCGGGCGGCATCGAAAAGTAAAGTAGCTGCAGTTATAGCAGTGATGAAAGTGACATCTGACCGGCGGAAATGAATAAGGAGAAGGAGAATAAAAAACAGGAATAGAAAGGAACGACACGGTGTTAAGATTACTCTTCATAAATGAATAAAATACAACAGAAGGAAACCCCGCCAGCTCATCCCCCTCATAAGGTTTATAATGAGGGGTAAGGCCCCCTACCCAAGGTAAGGCCTCGATGTCTCCAACGTACCAGTAAGGAAGATTCTCCTCTAGAATCTTCACGACTGCCTGGACAGTCAAATTGAGGTAGAATTGGCCGGCCAGTATCTTGTTGTCGTTCACGTCAAAGCGCCAAATAACCACGTAAGTAAAGCGCAACCGAGAACACGCTATGCACGATTAATCCGAAGCGTCTCCTCGCGTCACAGTCCGATCGTGGAGATGTTCCTTCCTTGCCTCCCAGCGGAGAGATATTACATAGCGACCGTGAATTTAAGCTGCAATCTGCGGAGAGATATTACATAGCGACCGTGAATTTAAGCTGCAATCTGCGGAGAGTAAAGCAGTGTGAAAGTAATATCAAAGTGAAGAAGTAAAATTCAAAAGTGCAAACGTGCGGATGATCTTGATGTGAACAAAAAGTATGAACTTAGTGACAATATTCCGGAAGATGAAAACGTACAAGTGTTGTATATAAGAAGAGTCCACAGGTGAAAATAACAATCTATGCAGAGTCAAATGTAATGCAACAGGCAATTAAAAATTTAGGAGTGAAAATTTTCAAGACACCAGGAGAAATCGAAAGAGCACATTCTACGATACGAGAAATAACTAGATGCATTCAAGCCTTAACTCCAGAAATGTCAATCATTTGTTTAATTCAGCAATCAGTATATAAGTATAATAACACTATACATTCGTTTGCGAAGAATGCCCCAAGGAATATATATTTAGGAGAGATTAATGAAGAACAAATGTCATATAGAAAACGAGCATTACGAAAGGAAAAGATGAATGAGAAAATTATAAAGTTATATGAAGCGAAGCAAAGCAAAATGAAAATTGAAAATTATGATGAGTATGACACGAATGCGTATGCATATGAAAAAGACAATTCAGCAAATAAGAGTAACAGTAGATATCATATCGTGAAAGTAAAGGAAAATCGTGGAACGTATATTATCGACACAAATGGAAGAAAGATACATAAAATGAACTTACGAAGATGTAAAACAAAGAGAACTGAAACAAATGAAACATAAAAAAATCAATAATAATAATAATAATGAATGAACAAGTTAAGATGACATCGCAGCACGAGTTAAGATGACATCGCAGCACGAGTTAAGATGACATCGCAGCCAGAGTTAAGACGACAACGCAGCATGGGAACCTGCAACGCAGCAAAACTCCGCCAGCGAGCATCGAGAACCTGCAACGCAGCAAATTCCGCCAGCGAGCAACGCACCAGCAGCGATTCAAACCAACAGTTCATATTCAGACGCGAAAATACCGTCCGTTCGGCAACTCTGCCGGTCGACGGAAATAAAGAGAAGTTTTTTTTAAAAACTCTTCTTCTGAACACTGTGCATTAACTGGCGCCCGAATAGGGACCGTGCTATGTGAAAAATAAAGTGAAGGTGCAAGTGAATAGTAACCAGGTTAGAGTGAAAGTTACCACCAAATCCTAAACTAAAAAAGACTTCCTGATCGCCGAGTGCAGCCGTGTGAAAAGGATCCCGAGTCACCTGTGCAGTTGGCAGCTCACGCAGGACAAAAAGGAACCATCCATCACACTGAGAAGGAGGACTTTCATAGCCGGTTTCCCAGAAAAAAACAATACATCCGAAATTCAAAAGACATATTTTCATTGAACCAACATTTACTTCTGACTTTATTAAGGATAGATTCAAAAAAGTAATCAATCCAAATGTAATTAATGGAATTCAGGCATACGAACAAACAATGGGAATTGTCCAAGAGGTTTATAAAATTCTCTAGAATCCCAAAACAGTCAAAGCTAGATTTTCCCAAATACAAGTACAAGACCTATGCGATGAAGAAACACAAATTGAAGAAATCAAAAATATTCACAATTTTGCTCATAGAAATGCTAAGGAAAACTCATTGCAATTTATAAAAAAATTCTACTTTCCCGGAATGAGAAAAAGTATTCAAAACATTGTAAAAAATTAAAATTATATTTAAGATATTTAAAACGGAAAAATACGAGAGATAACCCCAAGAATTAATACCAGTAAAAAAATCAATACCGACTCATCCTGGAGAAATTATCCATATCGACATATTTGCTTATAACGCAAACTTTTTATTTATCTCATCAATAGATAAATTTTCAAACTACGTTAAAATACGACCGATAAAATCGAAATCCATCGCTTATATAAAGGAAGTTTTACTACAACTCCTATATGACTGGGACTTACCAGCTCAAATTATATTAGATAACGAATGTACATTTGTCTCAAACGTTATCGAACAACCAATACTAAACCTAGGGCGTCGGTAAACACCAATGCTGTCAATGGTACCGGCGCAAAAAACCAACAACAACTACGGAGCCACGCGTAGTTATCCCAAGGCTGAATGTCACCAATTGCGGCAATACGTCGACGGCAACGATGTCGACATTAACGGAGCTGGAGCTGATCCGCAGCTCCTTGGAAGAAAGTCGGAAAAGTTTGGAATATGCCAACATTACAAACAACCGACTGGTGGAGGAGTTGAGCGCACTACGTATGCTCATACAAATGAACGCTGAGGAGGCGTGCAGCCGTGAAGCAGCGTTGCGGGAGGACCTGTGCAGAGAACGGAAGGAGCGAGAGAATATGTCGGCCATGCTGGCATCTCTGTTCGAAAACAACGCAAGCCCAAGCAACAGTGCCTGGCCTCAACAACGACAGCTGGAGCAACAGCAGCAACACCAGCGCACGAACCAACCGCACCAACAACATCGGCGGTCGGAGCAGGCGGAACGGCAACGAAAGCAGCAGCAGGGCGAGGAGGCGGAATCAGCTATCCCGCCTCGTGATCAGGAAGGCGGCTCCTGGGCCGAAGTGGTGCGCCGAAAGCCGGCACGCCAGCAGGCTGCCCAGCAGCAACAGCAGGCGCAAGAGACACGAGCTCCCCAACGCCAGGCAACGGCCGGGCCGTCGGCGCCCCAGAGCCAGCGCCAACAACAAGGGCTCCAGAGCCAGCCCAAACAACAAAAACGGCGCCCTAGACCAGACGCGATCGAGGTGACACCCAATGCAGGGCAAACCTGGGATTCTTCCTACCGGGCCATCCGAACGGCTGCCGAGATTTCGGATTTGGAGGGAGTTCTGGGGATCGGTCGTCGCACGTCGCGCAACCGGCTGGTAATGGAGTTGGCGCCTGGCACAGACACCATGACGGTGTACGGTCGGGTCAGAAATGTTTGCGAGCAAAACAATATCGCATGCCGCTTGGTAACGCAAACCGTGGAGCTGCGCATTGAAGATGTGGACCCTTTGGCGGCTGGGAAGGGCGTGGCGGAGGCACTTTCGCGGATTGTGAAGGAGACGGTGCCAGAGACGGAGGTCCGTATGCGGGAGGCCTGGAACGGCACCCAAACGGCCCGGGTGCGAATGTCGGAGCGAGTGGCGGAACGAGCGGTGGGCCAACAACTGAAGATTATGTACACGTCGTGCCGGGTGTACAAAGTACAGCCCCTGACGTCAGGCCCACAGTGATGTTACCGCTGCCTCCAGTTCGGCCATCTGAAGGCCAAGTGTCGGAGCGAGGTGGACCGATCGGAGGCCTGCATACGATGCGGAGCAACGGGCCATCTGGCTCGGTCCTGCACGGCGGACATCAGGTGCGCAGTGTGCAAGGGCCCTCACCGGGTGGGCAGCGCAGACTGCAAACCCTAAAGGACCTCCAAGTAAACCTCGGGCGAAGCCGGGCAGCGCAGGACATCATGCTGCAAACGGCGAGGGAAATCGGCGCGCAGGTGGTAATCGCTTCTGAGTTGTACAAGCCGCCTACCAACAACGCGCGATGGGCAACTGATGGGAGACAGGACGTAGCGGACAGAAACGAATGGGCAGATAGAACGATGCCATTCGACAATAAGGGAAATCGCGAGATGCATAAAAAAGCTTAATCCAGAGATGAGTATTATAATATTAGTACAACAAGCTGTTTGTAAGTACAATCACAGCATACATTCATTCATAAAGGATACACCACGAAATGTGTATGTAGGAGAAATATCAACCGATATGCTAGAGAGATCAAGAATAAGAGAAAAAACAAATGAAATAGTATTCAAAAAGAATGAAGAAAAAATCAAAGACGAAAAATATAAGGATTACGTGGAAAACGAATATGCATTTGAAAAGAAAAAGACGAATAACAAACGAGAAAGTCGTTTTAACGCAACCAAAAGTAAAGGAGAATCATTCAACATATATTATCGATTCAAAAAATCGAAAAATACACAAAGTAAACTTAAGAAAGTAATGAAGAAATATTAAAACTCTTTCAAATTTATTTTAACTATCGTTAAAGAATACAAACGATCCTGTTGATCAAACTAATTGTCGCAGATATAAACATATATGATTTAAATAACAATCCATTAGCCATAATACAAATTGGATACGTAAGAACAATACATCCAATAGATTTAACTGATATAAATGAAACAATAGAGAAAACATTACAAGATAGTAGAAAAAGGATTTCTACTGAATCTATCGAAAATTTGATCAGAATAAAAGCTAGCATGCTACAGGACACAGTTAACACGATGCGCCGAGCAATGCGACGATGCGCCGAGCAACGCGACGATGCGCCGAGTAACGCGACACTGGCCACGCGCAGAGAACAAGACACCGCTGCACATGGACGCGCAACGTGACAAATCGTGGGAACCATCGTTGACTCCCGGTATTAGGGTTCAGGCTAGGAAAAGCAAGTTCAGTTGTAATTAGGAATTCATAGCGCTAAGTCGAATTTGTAAGATCGAGTTAGTTATAGTACATAAAATCATTTTTTTTATTACCAAACGGCCATAGAAAAGATTAACTGGTGGATTCGAGCTCCGTAAATGGGCATCAAACCAAGACGAGGTACTGCAATCTATAAAGCCCGAACATCGAGCAATCTGTTCGTCGGTAGATCTTGACCGAGATCATGTTATCATGTTCATCATGTCATCATGTAATCATGTTAAGATCATGAGATCATGACTTCAATGGGAACCAAAATCTGATACGCTGCGCTACAAAATCGAGGTGAATACGACAATTACAACTTCCATGGTAACGAAACGGTCAATACTTTCAACAATAGCACGATAATTCGATCCTCTCGGTTTAGTCGGTCCAGTTATCACTGCCGCTAAAATCTTTATGCAAAAACTATGGTCGTTGAAATCGGAAAGTGGCGACGCGTGGAGTTGGGACGACCCATTGCCAACAGAACTAGTGACGCAGTGGATTGAGTTTCGGTCAACGTTGCCGTTGTTAAACCAATTACGCATTAGTCGATGCATTCTTCTAACAGATCCTACCTCCGTTCAAATTCATATATTTGCGGATGATTCCCAGCTGGCGTACGGTACATGCGCTTATCTCAGATCAACTAATGCAGGCGGTTCAATTCAAGTGATGTTAATTACTGCAAAATCGCGAGTAGCTCCCCTCAAGGTACAAAGCATACCACGTCTGGAACTGTGCGGAGCCTTGTTAGCATCCGAGTTGTACTTGAAGGTGAATTCATCATTGAACATCGAAGCCGATTGCTACTTTTGGTTGGATAGGCACTATCGTTTTGAGTTGGATTAAAGAGTCTCCTTCAAGATGGAACACATTTGTTGAGAATCGTACTGTAACTGGAATCACATCGCTTAGAGAATCCTGCTGATTGTATTTCCCGAGGGTTATCATCAGACATACTCATCGATCACAAGCTATGGTGGGAAGGGCCATCATGGTTAAAAAAGCATCCTGATTACTGGCCAAAAACAGCAACCCTCATCACTGCTTGCCCAGAGTTCATGGCAGAAGCAAAAGCTACAACAAATATTGCATCGGTTTCCTGTACAACAACCAGTGAAAAATCGTTTATAGATGAACTCATCGAACGCTTCTCGTCATATCAGAAACTTCTCCGGGTAGTAGTATACTGTCGTCGTGTGATTGGTTATCGTCGCAAATCATGAACAACAACTATATCTTAGCTCAATGTAGATGAGCTTCGAGACGCCGAATATTGCATTATCCGACAGATTCAGCAGCAAGTTTTCCAAAAAGAATGGAACCAATTATCTAAGGGTGTTCCCGTATCGAGTAATTCTAGCCTCAAGTGGTTCCATGTATTCAAATCTTCAGAGGATCTTATGAGAGTTGGGGGAAGACTTACCAATGCCACACAATCGTATGACAGCAAACATCAACGTATTCTACCGGGAACACATCCAATATCATCGTTGATCATCCAACAATATCACGACAGAAATCTACATGCAGCTCCACAACTTCTTCTAGCACTGGTGAGGCAAAGATATTGGATCATAGGGGCCCGATCACTCGCAAGACGTATAGTTCATCAGAGCAATTCATGGGAGAAATTCCTAAATCTCATGTAACTCCAAGTCGTCCATTCTCCAAGGTTGGCATCGACTACTGGGGTCCGATCAGCTTATCACCTATCCACAGACGAGCGGCAAGGCATTTGTCGCAGTATTTGTGTGCTTTGCGACAAAGGCTGTACATCTTGAGTTGCTAGGTTGTTCCGCCCTTATCCAATACATGAATTACTATAGTCGTTCAAAACGAATTATCAGTGATCGAGCTACTTGTTTCACATCAACAGTGTTTGAAGAATTCTTGAAAAACCACAATATTGATCATGTTCTTAATGCCACCGGATCCCCACAAGCCAAAGGCCAAGTCGAAAGGATTAATCGCATTATTCGCCCCATTTTGAGTACGTTATCAAACCCCAATGGTCATGGGATCGCTCAATTATTATCCACGGAATTTGCACTTAATAACACAATTCATAATTCAACCCATCTATTCCCATCCCATCTATGCTTCTATTTGGTGTAAATCAACGAGGTCCTAACGTAGACGGATTAACCGAATATTTAGATGATAGAAACAAAAGTTTGCCAGAGCGAGAAACAATACGAGCAGAAGCTTCAACTAATATATTGAGATCTCAGCTAACTAATGAAAGATAACTTGCGAAACACCATCGTCCTGCTCCGGTGTTTGAAGAAGGAGAGTTTGTTGTTATTAAGAACATAGATAATACTGTTGATTCTAACAAAAAACTGATAGCTAGGTATAAAGGTCCATACGTTATTCACAAATGCTTATTTAACGGCATATAGTTACGCTGACCGACTAAGCTGCGCGACACCGACACGCGTAACAGACAGCGCTTCGGATGCCAGACAGCGCTTCAGATGCCAGACAGCGCTTCGGATGCCAGACAGCGCTTCGGATGCCAGACAGCGCTTCGGATACCGGACAATGCCGCACGTCATCGGATGCCGCCCTCACGTGTTCACCGGTTAGGGTTACAGCTAGGGCCAGGTAGGGATAGCGTCGATTAGAATAAGTTCATTTGAATATGTTAGTCTTAAGCTGGACTCGAAAGAGTGATGTTTGTTCAACAATAAAACATCAACAATATAATTATATATGTGATACGAGACATTGACGGAATTCAAATGACACAAAACCGTATAATGGAGTTTTGGAAGAGGACAAGTTAAGGAAATGGATCGTGCCTCTGGCCGGAGATTGATCGAACCGTGCTCATAAAGCTACACTGAGCCATGTACTGTTCAAGAAAATTGAGGTCAATTTAACGTCAGGGTGGCCGAGCTGTAGAAATCAAATTTTGAAAACGGCAATACCTCTACACCTTGTGCAAAATGTCAAAACCTTGTTACGTCCCTCTAGACATCCTAAAAACATTGCATACAAAATGCCCTCAAATCCCCTCAGTTTCATACAAAAGGCCCTCATTTCTCCATACAAACCCTCTAGTCAAAATGGTACGTGATACTGCATGCAAGCCCCTAATCTTGTATCAAAATTCAAAATTTATATGGAGAAATGAAGGCCTTGGTTACAAACTTGGTGGGATTTTGCATACAACTGCTCGAAATGTCTACGGGGAATTTTGACTTGTGAAACAAAATTAGCGCAACTGCGTGCAAGCCCCTAATTTTGTTTCACAAGTCAAAATTTGTATGGAGAAATGAGGGCCTTTTGTATGAAACTGAGGGGATTTGAGGGCATTTTGTATGCAATGTTTTTAGGATGTCTAGAGGGGTCAAAACGATGAAGTACTTCATCAGTTTTCTGACACGTGTCATAAAAATATAACCGCCATTATGGATTGAAAAGCTGAACCAGACGCATCTTCCGATTCTTCCGTCTTCCGAATCCGAAAAGTCATAAATTTACATCTTGGACATTGATGGAAGTCCCATAGAAAGCCCATAAAAACCAAATGGACATAAGGCTCGACTGGTGGCTAAAGGTTGTAGTCAGCAACCAGGCAATGATTACAAGGAGCCGTTTTCTCCTGTGGTGCGGTATGAGTCGATACCTCTGCTTATAGCCTTACCAGCACAAAATGGCATGGATATTGAGCACATGGATGCTGTTTTCTGCATTTCTGCAAGGCACAATGGACGCTGAAATGTATGTTCAACAACCGGAAGGCTGTGGCGATGGCTCAGGAGGAGTGTATCGTCTTGATAGGACTGTGTGTTGTCCTGACTATGGACCAAGTTGTTGCGGTCCATAGTCCAGCATACCATCTCCTGAATATCTTGACAGCTGTCATCGTCTGGCAGCTGGAAACTCGTGGTTTTCCTTCACTCTCTCGTCTCACGCGTTACCATGCATACGTTTAAAATAAAGCATCTGAGTCACTAGTTAAATCAACAAAAATCTATAATATATGTAGGAGAGAAAGTGAGAATGGAAGGATAGTAGATGAGAAGTGAGAGTATAAAAGGAAGCCGATTAGAAGACACAAGAGAGAGTCGAAAAGATAGAGTGATCGAGGTAAAATGCAGATGCTTTTCAGGTGTTAGATGGAGAATTTAAATGCACCATAGCCGTAAACAGTCATACCAAATAAGCATCGATTTGTGTATGTGCAGCCACTAACCTCGAACTACTTGGTGTCGATCTTGACGATTTATTCGACCTATGGTCAGTCCCTATCGACACCTTTTGCTGTCAGGCTAAAGACAAACAAAAAAAGTCTGAAAAAGATTACAAAATAGCGTGCAATAATCTAGAAGTAGATATTAAAGCTGAAGCACTTCAGTCGATACCACTCCGTTTCAGCGAGTTATCATCAGCAACAGATTCAGACTCCAGTTTAAAACGAGTTACCGATTATATACAGCGCGGATAGCCCAACAACACCACCTTTACAGGCGAACTCTCTCGTTTCTATGCTTGTAAGGATGTATTATCTACCGTAGATGGATGTGTAGCATACAACGCCAAGCCACTTGCGCATGGACAATACAAGTCAATACAATACAAGTCAATACAATACAATTCAATACAAGTTGCACACAGGAATTGCATACAACACAATACACAATAACACACAAATCACACACAATGTAGAACAGCAAGTTGAAGTTGCAACGGCAGAAGAATCTGCATTTAGTACTGAGTGCATTTAGAGCCACAGTCCACCTAAAGAAATTAATAAATCAAAACAACGCAATAGTCTTCATGGAAAGTTCCATGATCACCGTAAACAAGTTCAGTACCCACATTCAGACAGAAACCATGTATCACCTAACCATAAGCAAAATAGGTTCCCACAGTCAATCAAATTTCTGCAAAGAAACAAATTACTTATTACACGTGGCCAGTCCAGAAATTTAATATCAAACACACGCCAATTGCAATAACCAATCATAATTCAGGTAAACAAATTGATCAGGTGCATTTGGGAATTTTCCATCTTTTAAGAACCAATCAGAAATTAGCAGACAGGTAAAGGAGACACCTTTGGAATGTTCACACGTTTAGGACCCAGCCAAACTTTAGTAAACAATTAGATCAGATGTCCAGGAATTTAAGTTAATGGAAATTTCCACCACAAATGTTCTCACGATTCTTGCAAAGATTTTTATATAAATAAAGTGCCAACGTTCGAGCGTGGAGTGGAAGTCTAACATCAGACGCGATACGACGCCAGAACGTTGAGCGGTCAGATAAACCCATCCAGTGTGTTCGAAATTCATTCCGAAAGAAATGAGAAGAGATAGTGAAAAGTGATGTCACAGATGCATTCTTTTTGGAGAGAGTGTGATGGTTCCACGATCGTTGCAGAAACGTTGTCTCCAACAGATACACCATGGTCATCCGGGTATACAGCGGATGAAATCCCTAGCACGAAGTTTCGTGTATTGGCCATCATTAGACAGCAGTTTTTTAGTATAAATTAGCCAGTAAGAATATCAATAAAGCTGTATTCTAAGACAACCATTCATTGAGTGTTTATTGATGTCGCAGGTAAGCTTCCGGTCCTCATGTTAGCCGAAAATATTCAATTCAAGTCGGAGGTAAGCTACGGGCCTTGACAGATCTGCATCGGGGGCATCCTCCGGTGTCGCCGACAAACGTCGGAAGCGACGACTCATGCGCGTACACGTACAAGCGCGCCATTCCCACGATACGCCCCGAATTCTAGATTTAAGGAATTTATGCAGACGATTTGGTCAGCATAAAATTAGTATATTAGAACGTAACTTTTAATAAAAATTTGTATTCCATCATGACAAGTCCTTTGTATTGTATCTAAGTCGGAGAGCAGCACTCCAGTCAAAGGTGGCTTGCCCTCGTTAAGCGTCAACGGTGGCTCCAGAGAGGATCATTCCTCACCGACTTGTCTAAATCGTAACCAGCAAAAACGCTCTGACGGTATCTCCTCGAGTGCGAAATTATCGCGATACACCGAAGGCTAAGACCGAGAAGTGTGACAAAGTGGTAGGAACGTGAACCTAGTCGCGCAAAGAAAGCCATCTTGCTGAAAGGGCATTCCCTCGTTAATCCGGCTGAAAAGGCGTCCCATATAAAGGGAACCACAAAAAGAAAGCCATCCGGCTGATAGGGCGTACCATATATAGGGAACCACAAGAAGAAAGCTATCCGACTGAAGTGTGCCCCGCATCGCAGGGAAATGCGAGAAACCTAATTGCGGGAAAAAAAAACATCACACTCTGCTGCATGGCTGGAAAATACGAGAATGGAAGGGACAAAATAATTGGACAGATACAGAGTAGATTCAACACGTGTGAACTTGCACAAAAACAACCAGGAATTTTTTTTATCAAATCTTGCCCATAACGCTTCGACTGGAAGATAAGTCAGGTCATCCGGGTATACAGCGGATGAAATCCCTAGCACGAAGTTTCGTGTATTGGCCATCATTAGACAGCAGTTTTTTAGTATAAATTAGCCAGTAAGAATATCAATAAAGCTGTATTCTAAGACAACCATTCATTGAGTGTTTATTGATGTCGCAGGTAAGCTTCCGGTCCTCATGTTAGCCGAAAATATTCAATTCAAGTCGGAGGTAAGCTACGGGCCTTGACAGATCTGCATCGGGGGCATCCTCCGGTGTCGCCGACAAACGTCGGAAGCGACGACTCATGCGCGTACACGTACAAGCGCGCCATTCCCACGATACGCCCCGAATTCTAGATTTAAGGAATTTATGCAGACGATTTGGTCAGCATAAAATTAGTATATTAGAACGTAACTTTTAATAAAAATTTGTATTCCATCATGACAAGTCCTTTGTATTGTATCTAAGTCGGAGAGCAGCACTCCAGTCAAAGGTGGCTTGCCCTCGTTAAGCGTCAACGGTGGCTCCAGAGAGGATCATTCCTCACCGACTTGTCTAAATCGTAACCAGCAAAAACGCTCTGACGGTATCTCCTCGAGTGCGAAATTATCGCGATACACCGAAGGCTAAGACCGAGAAGTGTGACAAAGTGGTAGGAACGTGAACCTAGTCGCGCAAAGAAAGCCATCTTGCTGAAAGGGCATTCCCTCGTTAATCCGGCTGAAAAGGCGTCCCATATAAAGGGAACCACAAAAAGAAAGCCATCCGGCTGATAGGGCGTACCATATATAGGGAACCACAAGAAGAAAGCTATCCGACTGAAGTGTGCCCCGCATCGCAGGGAAATGCGAGAAACCTAATTGCGGGAAAAAAAAACATCACACTCTGCTGCATGGCTGGAAAATACGAGAATGGAAGGGACAAAATAATTGGACAGATACAGAGTAGATTCAACACGTGTGAACTTGCACAAAAACAACCAGGAATTTTTTTTATCAAATCTTGCCCATAACGCTTCGACTGGAAGATAAGTCAGTAAAGACATTTGCGTTTACAGACCCGGGGTCTTCTACTAGTCTAATATTGGAAAGCGTAAGAAAGGAGTTAAACGCTCAAGGCTCAAAAAGGCCACTCACCTTATCCTGGACGAATGGAAATACACAAAACGAAGCCTCGAGTCAATCCGTGTAACACTCGTAGAAAAGACCGATGAAGTCGAAACGGTTACGATCGAAATGATGGGCCAATTCTTTTCCACAGAAAGATTTGGCGTAACACCTTCTGCGAAAGTAATATCGCAAGAAAACGATCGCGCGTTAAAAATAATGAACGATACGCTCAAAAAAAAGGATAGCGGTTACAAGATCGTTCTATTATGGAAACATAACACTCCGAATCTCCAAACCAGCGACTTAAAAGCCAAGAGAAAAAAATGGGAAAAGACGAGACACTAAAGACATGGTAACACAATGCAATACAAGCGTACGTTCAGAAAGGATACGCTAGAAAGGGTACACCCGAGGAGCTTCTTAATAATAAAGACAAAATCAACTACATTCCTCATTTTGCCGTTGTTAACTACAACAAACCCGTAGCAAAATCGCGACTTGTATTCGACGCAGCCGCGAAGAATGAAGGAATTTCACTAAACTCACAGCTTTTATCAGGTCCTGACGTCCTGAACGCGCTAAGCCTGCAGTACCTATGATGGCCCCTCTCCCGAAGGGAAGAACGGCTGCGTTCGAAAAACCCTTCACGCATACGGGTGTCGACTATTTCGGCCCGCTGAATGTGACGATAGGAAGACGGACCGAAAAAAGATGGGGTGTATTATTCACGTGCCTAGCCACCCCAGCTATCCACATCGAAATCGCTTCAGATATGTCTGCGGACACATTCATTACATGTCTAAAAAGCATGCAGCATAGAAGAGGAAACATTTCTAACCTATACAACGATAACGGGACAAACTTCGTAGGTGTAAATAATATCATGCAGCGGCTTAAGGGAAAATGTGCAACCCTACGGATCAATTTGTCGTTCAACCCACCTCCGTTAAGCCACGAAGACGACGAGCCTCTAACACCCGCTCACTTTTTGCTAGGATGCTCTGGGGAAGCTGAACTCGGCCCCACTGAACTATCTGCAGCCGAAGCAACACGAAGTAAGTGGAAAAAAGCCCAGGCATTAACACAAAGGTATTGGGAACGGTGGTTAACAGAATACCTTCCGAGTATCTATAAAAGTGAAAAGTGGATTGATCCCGCGAAACCGCTAGCAGTAGGTGACATCGTAACATTTGCCGATGCACACCGTAAGGGAAAGTGGCTCAAGGGTGTGATTTGCAAAGTATTTCCAGGGAATGACGGACAAACAAGATCAGCCAGTATCAGAGTAAGGAGTGTTTTGACAGCTGGGCAGTACGGTTGCCTTCCACGTAGCTCCCGCGTCTAGGCGAAAATAGCTGTGGAAAACGCAATAAAGTGCGAAAAAAGTGTGTGTGTTTTTGTAAGATAAAGCGTGTTTCTACTGTTTAATGGTGAAAACTTAGCGAAAATCATACAAAACTCGTTTAAATAGTGTGTGAAAAAACTATACACAAAGTTGTATGGGAAACTTCAAACAGTGATTTTAGGCAGAAAAACATTAGTTTCCGGCCCGTCTAAGTGCTTATTGGTGTAATTTTGCCCAACGAAGACATTTGGAACGTTTTCTCTGAGAAATAAAGTGAAATAGTGCGAAAAAACTGTAAAAAAGTGTGTGCAAAACATGTGGTCGAAATGACAGTTAACCTTAGGGTACGAAACCAAAATCCTGACCGTTTGATAACCGTCCAAAAATAACCCTCGCTTGTCGGCCACAAGTATTATTCGGGATGGACCCGAAGGCGAGAAGCTCTAAAAAGGCTTCACCCACACCATCAGCCCGGCTGCCCGAGACAGCGGAGCCGAGTAGCAACAATGCTGTCCCTCGCCTCAGACGAAAAACGAAACGGTCAAAAAGACGATCCGCTGTTCCTCGCCTCAGACGAAAAACGAAACGGTCAAAAAGACGATCCGCTGTCCCACGCCTCAGACGAAAAACGAAACGATCAAAAACGATCCAAATGCTGACCGCGAATCGGTCAATATATATTAGCCAGTAAGAACAGCAATAAAGCGGCATTCTAAGACAACCATTCTGCGTGTGCTCACTGAAGTCGGAGGTAAGCTTCCGGTCTTCATTTCTAACCGAAAATATTCTAATCAAGTCGGAGGTAAGCTTCCGGTCTTGAGAATTCTGAGTCGGAGGCATCCTCCGGTCTCAGATAGTCGAACGGGACCAGAGCCCGGCTCGACAACAAACATCATTGAACGAGGCTTCCACGCAAACTTTTGAGTTTGCTGTGAACGCGGAACCAATGACGGAGTCTGTGGCTGACACAGTGGCTCCGGAAGCTACCGTTCCCGCTCCGGCGGTCGAACTGTGGAGCACTGTCGTCGCTCGCAAGCCTTCCAAGCGAGCAGGGCAGCCAGCACCATCAGCAGCAGTGGCGGATCAACCTAGGTGCGGAGGGAGCGGCCGCTCGGGGCCTCGCCGGTTAGGGGGGCCTCGTCGAAGAGGTAAATACAGAGTAAATAGCAGAGCAAACTATTGCAGGAGCAATGCGAGCGTTTCCGCCAGGACGAAAGGCGACGGCTGATGCAGACGACGTTTTCGTACGACACTAGAAGCCGTTGAGAGTTGTCTCTACCATCCATCCAGTGTCGGCGAAGCGATAGAAATTCTCCGCGAGCGTTACGGACGTCCATCATTAATCGTGAAGACGCTAATGAAGAAGATTCGTGCTACGCCTGCCCCAACGATCGACGATTTCGAATCCTTAGTTGATTACGGATGTGCGGTGAGGACCTTGTGCTCTGCAATGGCTGCTGCAGGATTAACGGGGTATCTTCACGGTGACGAGCTATTGGACGAGGTGATCGGAAAGCTACCCCCAAGTGTGCAACTAGGCTGGTTCTGTCACTCAGAAGCTCTTGCAGAATCAAGCTTAGACAGTTTCAACCAGTGGATGAAGAAACTGACCAAGGCAGCCTGCAAGGGAGTCGCGCCTGTGTTCGGCGTTCTAGAAGACCAGCGACAGAAGAGCAGTTTTGAAACCCGGAGGAGTTCCAATGGGCATCAAAAGAACCGCAAGTATACCCAATGTAACGCTCATATTATAGGTGATAATTCTGTCGTTGTTTCTAAGTCCGAAACTTCACGCTGCCACGGATGCCAGGGAAGCTGCACGAAGCTGGAAAACTGTATTGCCTTTTTGAACATTAGTGTAGATTCCCGCTGGAACCTGATAAAAAGTCAAAACGTATGCCGCACATGCCTCAAAAAACACAAACAGAAGTGCCACGTCGCAGATATTTGTGGATTTCTCGCCCGAGACGTCACAATCAGCTGCTTCATTGGAGCCCTTCTACTAAAGCTACCTCAGCAAAACAGGTAACTTCAGAACCTACACGTACTGAC
This sequence comes from Anopheles maculatus, assembly GCA_002091835.1. Classification (NCBI taxonomy): domain Eukaryota; kingdom Metazoa; phylum Arthropoda; class Insecta; order Diptera; family Culicidae; genus Anopheles; species Anopheles maculatus. Next base: position 25,336 of record KZ063086.1, read on the forward strand.
CTGAGTTCTTCTAAATCGCAATTACAGAAGGAGCGACCACATGTAGACACAAAGGTCGAAGTCGACAAAACTAACCTGCCTGAGGACGAAAGCTGTAACACACACTCCAAATCATATGATACAGTTCTTTTTCGATACGTGCCAGTCATCTTAAGCGCAAAATAAACGATGCATACTTGTGGCCGGGGACGTTTGATAACCACCGATTTTCCTTTGTTCAGAGCTGTCAGTTGCGTCCCTCGCTCGTAACCCGCATACATCGTGTTACGATCGGGGACGCGAGAACAAAAGGATTTTGTAGCTGTCAAACGTCCCCGGGTACAAGCATGCATCGTTTATTTTGCGCTTTACACGGAAGAACGAAAAATATCAAAACGATTGCCTTCTTAGACGACGGATCATCTGGAACCTTTATGGAACACGAATTATTCGAGGAGCTAGGCCTTGATGGAACACCGCACCCATTATGTTACGATAAACCGATAAGAACGATAAACCCTTCGAGAGAAATAGCCTCCAACAAAGAATGCCAAAACCAAGAAACAAACCCACGGAAGTTGACCCGACTATTAGAATTCGTCTCACATTAAATAATTAGGAAACCTAAAACGAACCACTAGAGGAAAATTTTTACATGGATGGCGAAGAAGATCCAGAAACCTGAAACATGAAGGGCCAGCTACATGAACCGAAAAGCCAACCGAGAAGTGCAAGCGAAAACTCAAAAAACTGCCAAAAACATTTCGGTTCGTGTAGCCTCGTTTTGTGCACCACTGCGCACGCAAAGCTGCGTCAAGCGAAAAGCTTGCTGTCATTCCTCTGCTCGGCTTGTAAACAAACAAACGTGCCTCCGGTGTTGCTACAAAATATTCACGAATTTTATATCAAAATCAGTTTAATGTAGTGAGTTTTCGTATTTACGAAGAAAATTATAAATTATTATCACCGTACCGTGCTTTGCTGGCTTTATTTCGGTTGGTTTTGTTTTGATTTATTTCTTCTTCTTCTTCTTTCTCGCATTTTGGCATCACGGTCAGGTGTCAAACTTCTCGGTTGCAGCAGATTTCGCCTGCTCGAGCTGAGATGGTTTTGACGTGAGCTTTTCGGTAATCCCCCCCCTTGCAACCGAAATCTTTTTGACATCTCGGGTCATGTAGCCAGGCCTTGACGTTTTACCATATTTAGCCATTCACAATAGCAATAAGGAAAAACTTAAATTTTTAATTGATACAGGAGCAAACAAAAATCTTTTAAAACCAGGCATTTTGAAAGTCACCACGTTATTGAAAAACACTAGAATGAAATCGAACAACAAGATGGTTGATATCAAAACAAAAGAAACAGCGAGACTGCTCGGTTCCGAGTTTCCCCCAATAACCTTTTACGAACACGATTTTAATCCACACTTCGACGGAATAATTGGATCCGAAACACTATCGGAACATAACGCAAAAATCAATTACAATAATGGCACCATCCAATTAAAAAATAAAACAATTAAATTTTCAAAATACTTCCTAGAAAACAATTTAATAAACTCGATACAGGTAGAAGACCTTTATTAGAATTATCAGAACAAATCACCTATCCAATGACGAAGAAAAACTTCTTTTCGAGATAGTTCATAAACATAATGGTGTAATTTTGAAGGATAATCAAAAATTAACAGCCACCTTAAATGTCAAACATAAAATCACCACATGATAGGCCGGATTACACGAAAACCTACAGATAACCTCATGCACATAAGGAAACCGTAAAAGAACACATAAAGGAAATGTTAGAAAACGGAATAATTGCACATTCTAACTCCCCATGGAATGCCCCTATTTGGATCGTACCGAAAAAATAGGATGCATCTGGCAAAAAAAAGTTTAGAGTCGTAATCGATTATAGAAAATTGAACGACATAACAATTGACGATAAATTTCCAATTCCACAGATTGAGGAAATTTTGGACAATTTGGGAAAATCTAACTATTTTTCTACCATCGATCTCAAGTCAGGTTTTCATCAAATAGAAATGGGCAAAGAGAGCAATTGCACTACTATAAAAAGATCCACAGAAGACACCGGATTGATAGCAGACGGAATGCTCTTAATCAATAATGCCAATAAAACCATGATGAAAACCGAGTGTGGCCCGGACGACAGGAAAATTAAAAGCAACTACCTCCTGAGATTTTCGAATTGCTCAATATCTATTCGTAAACAGGCGTTCATATCAGAAAAGATAACACTCAACACAGTTACACCCCACTTCGGAGTTTCGCATAACCTCATCATCAATCGGCACCCTATAGATGCGATCCCGGAAGACGAAATCCACAACAGGAAGAAACTGCAGCATGTGCATCTGGAGCAATACAGCAACATCCATTGGAACTGGAGCCTGTTAGGAGGAATATCGGTATCTTTTCTTCTAACTATCGTCTTAGCCCTGTATGTTTTTTCATGCTACAGAAAAACTATCCGTACGATCACCTGTGCATTATCGCCGAATGCAGTTCAAATCGGAAACGAGAGGAAAGCCCCACGTGCCAAATCGAGAAAGATGGACGCGTGAGGACACGCTTTTTCACCCCCCAGAGGAGTTACGTGTATCGAGACGCACGTGCTCACCCGACTCACCACAAGCATCGGCCGACGACCCAGTGACGTCACGTCCAAACTTCATCTTATGGGAGGTGGAAGGGTGTCGTACGACGAACAATCCTTCGTCTCACAAATTGAAAGTTATGGGTTCACTGTACCTAAGTCATTGGTTTGGTGACACCAAGATCCCATCTGGTAGAGATCTCACAATTTGATCACCAGGTTCCTGAGTGCAATTCCAAATATTCGTGTCGGTTTTGCAACGCGCGTCACCATACACTGCTGCATATTACATCACCAGCACCAACAACCACACCGTTCGATCAACCGAATTTTCCGGCAAAAATCAGCATGTCAGCACAATCAGATGAGATCCAGGGAGGCGACATGGTATTACTAGAAACTATTACTACTATCGTGGCTACAATTGAATCTCAAAATCAAGAATTCAACACTAAAATGGAATTCTTTATTTTAAGGGCACCCACATCAGACATTCCTTCGGCTCCGATTGATGTTTCTTCATGGCAGGTTCCTGACGTTACACTGGCTGATCCAAATTACCACACTCCAAGCCAGATCGATGTAGTAATTGGTGGGGAGGCCTTCAGGGAACTGCATGCAGGCCGCAAACGAGCACTTGGTCCAGGCAAACCATGGCTTATGGAAACACCGTTTGGTTGGGTGGTTGCCGGAAATGCAACGCACAAGAACGTATCACCCAATAGGACTGCGTTAGTGAATGCTGCTATCGTATCAGAATCACTCGAAGCCATGCTACAGCGTTTTTGGGAGCTAGAAACGGTTAACGACGGACCTGCACTCTCAGTACAGGAAAATTACTGCGGGAACACTACACATCCACAGTAAATCGAGAACCTTCGGGCAGGTACGTGGTCAGACTCCCCCGAAATGTTAATAACGGTGCAACGTCGCTCGTCGCTTGCTGAGCGTAGAACGTCGATTGAGATCCAATCCAGAAATGGCGAAGGTTTACAGTGCATTCATGGAAGCATGTTAGGAAAAAACGATGACCAAGTGGAATTATTTGCAATACGTTGATTTATTCGCCGTAGACCAAAAAATTCCGCTTGGTCATCGTTTTTTCCTAACAACGAGCTTACCAATGCTTGGCAACACACATGGATACAGGACACATCAAATAAACTAAGATTCATCAAAACATCCACAACACCATGGCCAGATCTCCAGAATAGCAAAGACCAACAGGTCATTTCAAGGCTAAGAATCGGACACACCCACTTAACACATAGTTATTTATCCTCAAAAGAATCTCCACCAATCTGCAGATTCTGTGGGAATCAAACCACCATCTTCTAACAGAATGCTACGGGTACATTATTTAAAAAAAAAAGTGTAATTTACATGATAATATCAACGATATTTTGTCTCCTGATGACAAAAAACAGAAAAATCTTCTGAGATTCCTGAGGAAAGCGCGTATATAATGAACTCAGCACTCCAATTTTATACGTTTTCGGAAAGGAGAAAAATTTGAAAATACCTTTACATTTTTACTACCCTACACCTGCCAAGCGCAGCGTTAACAACATAACGACAGAGAAAAATATAAGGACCACACATCTGAACGAGACAGAAAAGAAATCATTAATGGACATATTAATTCCATTTGAAGAAGTTTTTCACGACCCACAAAGAAAACTAACTTGTACTACGAAGGCCCATTCACCAAAAATCATACCCCTAACCTATTTCATACAATGAAGAGGTAGAGAACCAAATACATAAATTATTAGATGATGGCAATATCCGACCATCGCGATCTCCATGGAATTCTCCCGTGTGGATCATTTCAAAGAAGATAGACGCCTCAGGTCAATAAAAATTTAGATTAGTCATAGACTACCGCAAACTAAATCAGAAAACAATTTCAGATAATAATATTTTACAACCCTTGACCTTGCATCAGGGTTTCACCAGATAAAAATGCACGCAAAAGACGTAGAAAAAACTGCATTCTCAGTTTTGCTAAAATAGCAAAACCATTAACAACAGTTTTTAGAGGGGAGAGAAACTCTACCAAAAACAAAACAATCGTGTTAAATGCAGAGTAAAAAGAAACATTCGAAAAAATGAAGTATACATATTTATCAAAGATAAAATCTTTTAAGGAAAACACAAACCAATTTTCAAGAAAGGAAATGCTCAGGAAAATAGAAGAGTAACTGTAAAGAACGAAAAGAATCAATTTATTCACAAAAATAATATAAAAAAATAATAACATTCCCAAACCCTAACTAACCAATATTGTTAACCTTCCATTCTAGAATCCCTTCTATACTAGCATCTATACAGATCATCAACGTAGAGAAAAAACCCTGTTGCAATTATTACCCTAGGGAAAGGAAAAATTGTACAAGGACACAAGAAAATATCATCCTGTTCTTCAAGAATCCAAGTTTGGTTGGATAGTGACTGGAAACGCACCTATTTCAACACCATCATTATCAATGTTTGGTTGTATGTACAACAGCAGTCACTGGCATTGACACCCTCATGCAAAATGCATCGAGCTGTAGTGTGGAAGAACAGGCGAGTGAAGACTTTTTCGTTAACACTACAATCGCACTACCATCTGGCAAATACATCGTACGTCTTCCTCGAAAGCCAAACATGACTGAATCACACAACCCATCTGATCTGGTTTCGTGTGGTTGTTCCTGTGCAGATCTTATCATCAATTCCCTATGGTGGCAGGGACCTAGCTGGATACGGTTACCTGAAGATCAATGGCCGAAAACCCCATTGTCGTACAACAGTGAAGCTGCAGAAGCGGAGATGCGAGCAACAACAGTGGTATGTCCTGTAATGGAGATTAAACCACATCGGATCTTTGCGTTGTATTCGTCTTTTTCCAAGCTGCGACGAATGATAGCGTATTGGGTACAGTGTTATAACCGGCGGTACCGTCTTCGCAGTTATGAAACCAAGGGTCTAACAACAGCTGATCTCAACGCTGCAGAAAGAGTACTTTGTCGCCTGGCGCAACAGGATTGTTTTCATTCCGAGATAAAGATTCTGCAACAGTCGAAAGCGATACCTGCAACATCAAAGCTGAAATGGCTGAATCCACGAATTGGACCTGATGGCATCATTAGAGCTGGAGGACGGTTAAGCAACGCATTGCTGTCGGACCACGAAAAGCATCCTATAATAGTCCCAGGCGCACACCCTTTAGCCATTTTGATGATGAAGCATTACCATCTCACACAACTACATGCTTATCCTCAATTGATGTTAAGCATCTGTCGTCAACATTACTGGATCATCAATGGGCGAAATTTGGCACGGAAAATTCATCATGAATCTTACACGTGTTTCCATGTGCGACCACCTGCAACCGACACCTTTATGGCGGATCTACCATCAGGAAGGGTAATAGCAGCTAGACCATTTTCCATCAGTGGAATTGTTTTCTGAGGACCAGTACTAGTGAAGGGCACACACCGTCGAGCAACTCCAGTAAAGCCTTTGTGGCACTCTTCTTTTGTTTCACGACAAAGGCTGTTCACATCGAACTTGTGTCGAGCCTAACAACAGAAGCATTCCTGGCAGCCCTTAGAAGGTTCATCGCTCGTCGTGGTGTAATCTCAGAGCTGTATTCGGATAATGGGACAACCTTCAAGGGAGCTGCCAACAAGCTGAACAAACTCTACCAACTTCTTCATTCCGAAGATTATCAAGGCAAGGTCAATGCCTGGACCCTGGAGCGCGGTATTAACTGGAACTTCATTCCGCCGCGCGCTCCGCATTTTGGTGGACTCTGGGAGTCTGCCGTGAAATAGGCCAAACATCATCTCCTGCGGACCATGGGCTCTTCATCTTTTACTTTCGAGGACATGACGACGATACTGACGGAGATCGAAGGATGTCTCAACTCTCGTCCTATCACTCCGATGTCCGAGGATCCCAGTGATTTGACAGCGTTAACACCGGGACACTTCTTGACTGGTGAAAATCTACAATTGCTTCCTTCAATCAACCTGACGCAGATTCCAATCAACCGTATTACGCACTGGCAGATTATTCAGCAGCAACTCCAGCGGTTCTGGAAAAGATGGCGCACGGAATACTTGCAAAATTGCAAGCGCGTAGTAAATGGTTAACTAAGGGGAAAGAGCAAGTAGGAGTAGGGCAACTGATCATCATTCATGAAGATAACGTTTAGCCTTCTAGATGGCCATTGGCGCGAATCACGAAGATCCACCCCGGAAGGGACAATATTATTCGAGTAATATCTGCCAAGACTATCAAGGGAAATGAAGTAACTCGACCCATAGCTAAAATCTGTTTGATTCCCGAGATTGATAGATCAGATCCAACGGAAGATAAAATTTAATGAATTTTAGGTGGCAGGATGTTGGATTTCTAAATAGGTTAGGGTAGGCGCCTAAGGTAGGCTCAACGCACCCATCGTTCAGAGTCCAGAGAATCCTACACCCCAAATGTAAAAAATTGTGACGGCCGAGGAGATGGAGGAAAAGAAGAATTAAATAAAAAGAATGGTTCTGATCGGTCGGTCCTCGTGTCACCACGCACATAATCAGTGTTTCATTTAGAAAACAATTTCATGGCGTCTTTTCTACGCGCCACCACAGACAATGCGACTAATTTCAAAGGAACATCCAACACACTCAACCGTATATACCAGATGATGCACTCGGAACAACATCAGAAGACTGTTACATCCTGGTCTTTGGAACATGGTATAACCTGGAAGTTTATACCCCCTCGTGCCCCACATTTCGGCGGGCTGTGGGAGGCAGCAGTAAAGTCCATGAAGACTCATCTGGTACGTGTCGTGTCATCCTCATCGCTATCGTTTGAGGATATGACTATGCTTTTGGCAGAAATTGAATGCTGTCTTAATTCCCGTCCGATCACCCCTCTGACTGATGACCCTACGGATGTGAACGCTTTGACGCCTGGCCATTTTTTAATCGGTCGTTACCGTTGTAACGAGTAAGGGAACAACTATTACTAGGCCCATAGTTAAACTGTGCATACTTCCTAAACTCGGTTAAAATTTATCAATTTTAAGGTGGCAGGTTGTTGAAAATTCAAATATGATAGCACAGGCCCATCTGGTAGCCAGGGGTAGTAGCAGTTTGAGTGACTTTGTAGGATTCCGCGGAGAATTGTTATCCATCACTAGCAGAGCACTGCAGCTCGCAGTGACTATGTTGAAAATAAAGTACAGAATTTGAGTTTGAGAGAAAATTAACAGTAAAGGCTTTGAAGACGAATTATTTTCATATCCCGAAATTTGTCCAGCTGTAGAATCCCTTATTAGGTCCTTGGCGGGTAGCCGATAAGAGACACTCTTCAGCGTTCTCCGACAACATTTCGAGCCCTTGCTGGATTTTTGGCTCCATTCTCACATTTCCCTCAAGACCGGTCAGTTTTGGTTTTCCTTCCCTCCTCCTTCCCTAACAAAATTCCCCGGTGTAGGTCGGTACCCTACTATACCATAAAAAAACTATATTCACAGATTGATACCCAGCGTGATGGCACAAAATGTTACAATCAGTAGCCTGGAACCGATAATTGCATTTGATAGAGGAGAAGCCGAGTAGCAACGGGAATGACAATTTACGTACATCATTTCGAAATAGGAGCCATTCAGAATGAGCTTCAAGTATTGTTAAAAGAGTTTCATTCAATTGAAGAAACACTGTTTACAAACCTAATTTCAGAAGAGTTCAAAACCATTTATGATACTTTAGGAAATATTTTACCGAGTACATTGGTTAGAACGAAACGTTGGGACACACTCGGAATGATCTGGCACTGCATTGCAGGAACGCCAGACACGAACGACCTAAGATTAATCAATTCAACGCTAAATGATTTAATCACAAATAATAATGCTCAAATCATCAAAAATGATTTAACGACGCGGGTTTAAGAATGTTTAGAGAAAGTGAAACAATCTTTGAGTGTTAGTAGTTCGACGGTAGAACTTTACGCATTAAATATAAACATTAACCTAAAATATTTAACCGAGAAGATAAGCATTATTGTGGAAAGCATAACGTTGGCAAAATTACCAACTTACGCCTACCAAGTAAAAGTAGTGGAAAATTTTAGAAACAGCATGTATCCGATACATACAGCTGTAGAAGCTTTATCGAAAACATCAACTAAGGTAGCTGTAAACAAGAACGAACTTTTATTAATGATACGCGTCCCTAAATTGGAATCACGAGTTTATCGAAAAATACAGATGTATGCTTTGAGTGACTTTGTAGGATTCCGCGGAGAATTGTTATCCATCACTAGCAGAGCACTGCAGCTCGCAGTGACTATGTTGAAAATAAAGTACAGAATTTGAGTTTGAGAGAAAATTAACAGTAAAGGCTTTGAAGACGAATTATTTTCATATCCCGAAATTTGTCCAGCTGTAGAATCCCTTATTAGGTCCTTGGCGGGTAGCCGATAAGAGACACTCTTCAGCGTTCTCCGACAACATTTCGAGCCCTTGCTGGATTTTTGGCTCCATTCTCACATTTCCCTCAAGACCGGTCAGTTTTGGTTTTCCTTCCCTCCTCCTTCCCTAACAAAATTCCCCGGTGTAGGTCGGTACCCTACTATACCATAAAAAAACTATATTCACAGATTGATACCCAGCGTGATGGCACAAAATGTTACAATCAGTAGCCTGGAACCGATAATTGCATTTGATAGAGGAGAAGCCGAGTAGCAACGGGAATGACAATTTACGTACATCATTTCGAAATAGGAGCCATTCAGAATGAGCTTCAAGTATTGTTAAAAGAGTTTCATTCAATTGAAGAAACACTGTTTACAAACCTAATTTCAGAAGAGTTCAAAACCATTTATGATACTTTAGGAAATATTTTACCGAGTACATTGGTTAGAACGAAACGTTGGGACACACTCGGAATGATCTGGCACTGCATTGCAGGAACGCCAGACACGAACGACCTAAGATTAATCAATTCAACGCTAAATGATTTAATCACAAATAATAATGCTCAAATCATCAAAAATGATTTAACGACGCGGGTTTAAGAATGTTTAGAGAAAGTGAAACAATCTTTGAGTGTTAGTAGTTCGACGGTAGAACTTTACGCATTAAATATAAACATTAACCTAAAATATTTAACCGAGAAGATAAGCATTATTGTGGAAAGCATAACGTTGGCAAAATTACCAACTTACGCCTACCAAGTAAAAGTAGTGGAAAATTTTAGAAACAGCATGTATCCGATACATACAGCTGTAGAAGCTTTATCGAAAACATCAACTAAGGTAGCTGTAAACAAGAACGAACTTTTATTAATGATACGCGTCCCTAAATTGGAATCACGAGTTTATCGAAAAATACAGATGTATGCTTTGAGTGACTTTGTAGGATTCCGCGGAGAATTGTTATCCATCACTAGCAGAGCACTGCAGCTCGCAGTGACTATGTTGAAAATAAAGTACAGAATTTGAGTTTGAGAGAAAATTAACAGTAAAGGCTTTGAAGACGAATTATTTTCATATCCCGAAATTTGTCCAGCTGTAGAATCCCTTATTAGGTCCTTGGCGGGTAGCCGATAAGAGACACTCTTCAGCGTTCTCCGACAACATTTCGAGCCCTTGCTGGATTTTTGGCTCCATTCTCACATTTCCCTCAAGACCGGTCAGTTTTGGTTTTCCTTCCCTCCTCCTTCCCTAACAAAATTCCCCGGTGTAGGTCGGTACCCTACTATACCATAAAAAAACTATATTCACAGATTGATACCCAGCGTGATGGCACAAAATGTTACAATCAGTAGCCTGGAACCGATAATTGCATTTGATAGAGGAGAAGCCGAGTAGCAACGGGAATGACAATTTACGTACATCATTTCGAAATAGGAGCCATTCAGAATGAGCTTCAAGTATTGTGGAACCGATAATTGCATTTGATAGAGGAGAAGCCGAGTAGCAACGGGAATGACAATTTACGTACATCATTTCGAAATAGGAGCCATTCAGAATGAGCTTCAAGTATTGTTAAAAGAGTTTCATTCAATTGAAGAAACACTGTTTACAAACCTAATTTCAGAAGAGTTCAAAACCATTTATGATACTTTAGGAAATATTTTACCGAGTACATTGGTTAGAACGAAACGTTGGGACACACTCGGAATGATCTGGCACTGCATTGCAGGAACGCCAGACACGAACGACCTAAGATTAATCAATTCAACGCTAAATGATTTAATCACAAATAATAATGCTCAAATCATCAAAAATGATTTAACGACGCGGGTTTAAGAATGTTTAGAGAAAGTGAAACAATCTTTGAGTGTTAGTAGTTCGACGGTAGAACTTTACGCATTAAATATAAACATTAACCTAAAATATTTAACCGAGAAGATAAGCATTATTGTGGAAAGCATAACGTTGGCAAAATTACCAACTTACGCCTACCAAGTAAAAGTAGTGGAAAATTTTAGAAACAGCATGTATCCGATACATACAGCTGTAGAAGCTTTATCGAAAACATCAACTAAGGTAGCTGTAAACAAGAACGAACTTTTATTAATGATACGCGTCCCTAAATTGGAATCACGAGTTTATCGAAAAATACAGATGTATGCGATTACGAATAGAAATAAGAAAGTTCATGAACCCAATTCCCTTTACCTATCATTCAAATCCCAAATGTTCACGGTGTCAACATTGGAAGACGACATCTTTCTTTGCGGAAAATATTGAGGAAGACAACTCAACATGCATCTCGAATCTGATAAAAGGGCAGTCAGCAATTTGCGAGTATGTGGCAAATCCTTCGACATCAGAGGTCATCAATGGTAACACTGGCAACATCGTGATCAACCTAGATTCAACATGTGGTATTCATGGGCAAAATCTTACTGGTTCAATATCAATATCGTACGACACTTGCAATATTTTGATCAACAAGTCAATAATTTCGACGCATGTAATAGACACCTCCAGTTCACCGATATTTGGAATAGAGGTTACACCTCGTAATAAAGTTGGAAAACCTGAGCATCGACTATCTACACGATCTACACAACGATTTGCGAATTTGCATATGAACCAGATAAAATTAGAGAACAACAGCTTATCCTGGTCCTGGAAATGGTCTGTAAGCAGTATTATTACCACCCCGTTATTGGTACTGATAATAATTTCGGTGTATATCACCGAACTGTCATTACTGCCGAACTGTGCCTTACTGTCATTGCATATTTTCTGACTGTTCTATACTGTAGTTTACCTTATACCCGTTACGCGGACATCATGGCGGTGTTATTTATTCGGACAGAAGTTCATCCAAAATCCCTTTGGATGTAGTCAGTGTCTGAGAATGGGGGTGCTGACTTCCCTTCGATCACTTCGTTCAACGGATGAAGACATTCCAACGCGAACACATCGATCTACGGAAGAAGCCACTTCACCTCGATCGCATCTTTTTGGCGGATGAAGCTACCTTCACTCGCTACCCTGTTTCGAGACATCAACGGAAGAACACTTCCATGGGGGAACTCAAGCCCATCCATCCCGATCCATCCCGTGGGAACATTATCAAACTCATCGGCCGAAAGCATCGAGAATGACGACATCGCGGTTGCTCATTGGTTGTTGGGACGATAGCGTTAGGATATTGTTTGACTATAAACAAGGGATAGGAGATGTTTGGATTGAGTCTTCAGCTGTACGCGTTGTTAAGAACACGAATTGTAATAAATAAAAAATATTTTTTTGTTATGCGTAAAAAGCATTAACCATAACTTACCTTATACACTTTGCTCAACATAGTTTTCTGTTTTGGGACCATTTTTCTATGTAAATACAAATTTTGTGCTTGTAGGAGTTGTTGTTCAATTTTCATCGTTATAGTTAAAAAATCGCAAACATAAAGTTCTTAAGCAGTGAAGTCCCTTCAAGGATCAACAAAGCAAGGCGATAATCGTAGGGCACCGAGCCCGTAGTTTACTCAGTGCCGGATCAAAAGGAGAGCGGAGTAGGGGGTAGGAAAAACGAGGAAATTAGCACCCCCCCCCCCCCCCTCACGAACACCCATAACTCCGCGATTCTTCACCCCTCCTCCCCGGTCACATTCTTTGGAAGAATGAATAAGTTTGTTTACTGTGTGTTGAGAATTCGATCTTTGTCATGGGCCTCCTGATTATCAATGATCTGGTGTTTGCAAGGGTCATGGGTACGAAGTTCCCTTTTGCTAAACAAAAATTTTAGCGGTATCAGCACTAAAAACTCAACGATCATGCTGCAACGAACCAAATGCATTGGCATTACGTGCCAACTAAAATCACTCCAGCGGACATTGTATCCAGCAAACTGCAAACTGGTTGCTTTTAGCACGAAACGGAATTACTTTTTCGGATGCACTTGATTTTTTTTTTAATTTTGAAAATTAATGCACACTGAATTTTACGAAGAATAAGCGTTAGTAATGATTCGCAGAGATATATTTATCGAGATACATTCGTCACACAGGTCGAAATAAAAGAGAGACGATCGATCGGTTGATCGATCACACAAAGCTTTTCTACCGATAAACCGGGAAGAGGAGAGACGCACTGTCCCATATGACACATGATAAGCACATGCTTATCACCAAAGTCTATATAGGGTAGAGGTCGACGCATTCAATGTATTTTGACAGTTTGCCGTGGGAAAAAAGCATTTGGGCATTCTGTCATATTTTGTTTATGTTTGCATTGTTCTTTTGATTTGAAACAATTTACCATCGTTTTTCGTGCACGCAACGTTTGTTAAGGAACAGTTTTTTGTATTTCAGCAGTTTCTTTGTATAAAGAGGAGTGATAAAAAAGGATTAAGAATAGTCTAGAGCCAAATTGCCAATAAATTGGTGTGTATATGAAATCTCTTTTCTTAAAGAGGTAGGAAAAATGTCTCGAAATCAACCTGCGCCGCTTCTTTTTGCCAGAATACTCGTTATATGGCAAAGAAGAAAGGGCTAAATCTTATGTTCCATAGATTTGTTTGCTTTGTTTGGGCAAACTTTTGGGCAAACTGTCAAAATTACAAAACCAACAAAAACAACCTATGCGGCAACCTGGTCTCTAAAATAACCTTGCTTATCACTAAGCATTGCTCCGAAAACGTCCTTCGAAAGCAGGGTTACCGGAACATTTTAAACTGCTGTTATCGAAGAAATTTTTGAGGTTCTTGCTAAATGGACCCGAGTCCATTCTCGTCGACGAAACCCCGAAACCTGACAATGTTGACCGTGTGGTGTTGGAGGAAATCAAAACTCACCTCCAACTGTTGACGGCAAATGTAGGCCCTGCCTGTGACGACCTGGTGGCGCAGTACAAATCCCACAACTCATTCATCAAGACGAGATGGCATTTTGCATGGCAAATTAGAGCCATCTACAACTTCAGAAATTATGAAAGACTTCGTGCATCGACCTTCTTCGTAAACATCAGAACTGGTCCCAAACAGCTGTACATAGGGGTGATGGGTAGTTTGCAGTAGTTATTTCCCAATGAATTGCGAGAAACGCGAGACTGCAAAGGGACCTATGTCGCAACTTAACGCAGTCGTCAAGGATAACTTTATTTACATGAAAGGATGATTCTGGAACGCTGAGATGGCGGATGGCCAATTCGCATGCCTTCACGAGTACAACTTCCACGTGAGAATAGAACTCGTCATCATGGACGAGATTTTGGATGCGTGACCTACGGTGTGCAGATATTGGGGTGAAATCGAAATACGTCATAAGCGCGAGTTCACACACGTTACCACACACCGGAAGAAACCACAGCGTTGCACAAATCGTCAGTTGGATACAACGCTGATCGAAAACACAACATGCCGTCGTTTTAGAAAAAAAAGGAAACGGTGACCCAGTTATTCCTGCATCTTCACAGAACTTCGCACGTGCAATGCAGTAGCAGCGTTGAAACAATTTAGCAACCGATTTGCTAAATTGCATTCCTTCCACCCCACATCCTGCCATATCCATATATACAAAAATGTTAACGTTACTTGTAAGAAACATTTATTAAAAACTTTTTGATTAGCAAAGAAACAAATTGTTTCTGCTCATTCCGTCATGTTCTTCCAGCGTCCAAACTCAAAAAATATTTTTCTTAACTCGCGCAAGCCCAACTCAGACGGTTTGCATAAGAGATAGGGCAAACTGAGAGCAGTCCGTGTGAACGTTTCATCAGCCTTAACCCACCCTGGGGTGAATCGTTGTGTACCTTTCGAAATCATTAGCAGATTGCAGATTTAAACGACGGGAAACAGTCTAAGTGTTGTTCTCCACCAAAGCGATAAATCTAGAGGTGGTGGAAAATCAGTCGACATTTTTTGTCAAGGTGACTTGAGCTCAAAGAAAGTAATAAACTTGTTAAATTTAAACGAAACTTTCGAAAACGTATGCCACATATTTTGTGTCGGTAGTATTATAACGATATTGAAAGAATAATTTATGGATAATTAAAATAAAATAGATATTTAAACGGTTGCCACGAATTATTGCATAAATAATATGACTATTCGCTTACCTCACGTTCCTATCAATTGTTAATCAAATGACTGCTAATATCTCTACATTGGTGAAAAATAGTACTAGCATCTCTCCACGATGTTGCCGATGTTGATGATCCACGATCCTGAAAAAGGAGGATAAAAACAATCAAATATTTATACAACCTGAACAGTTCATGAGTTATCAGCAAAACGCATTTACCAGATCTTTGAACTTAATCCATAATGGGCGAAATTGCGCGCAGGAACCCATTCTCGAACTCTTTCTCAGAAAACCGATCCACCGAGGCTCGCGCTGCTTCCCGAATCTTTGCATTGTACTCCGGTGTGTTGTACAGTATGTTGGCGATGCAGCGCGCATAATCGTAAGCATCGTACGCCAGGTACCCGTTCTGGCTGCCCTCGGACGTCTCGATAATATCCATCAGTGGACCGCCGGAGCGATTCGCTACCATAATCAATCCGGCAGCCATACAGTCAACCACACTGATGCCGAAGTGTTCGTTCCACATGCAGTGTAAACCGATTGTGGCCCGCTGATAGCATTGGAGTAGCTCTCGGTACGGTACATTTACCCGAAACTCTACCGAATTCTCTAGCGAAAGATGCTTCGCTAGATCTTGCATGTTTTTCACGCGCACGCGGTCTTCTTCATCGCGGCACGAACCAACGATTAGCAGCTTGAGCCGGTTCCATAACGCTTCGTCGTTGTTCAACAGGGTACGCAATTCGTACATGGCCTGCAGTTGTAGCGGATGGTCCTTTTCTGGCCGGTACTGACCGACGGATAAAATGATGATATGATCGTCCTGTTCGTCGGTAAGCGATTCCAATCGTTTAAGCTGCGATACCTCGCACGGTGGATATACACGGTGCGTCTTGTACGGTACGTCCCACAGGGAAATGATGTGATTTTCAGTCCAGGACGAATTCACCATTACGGTATCCGCACAACGGCCAACCCATCCGTAGACGCGCGAAAACATACGATAGTACACGATTTTCAACCACGTGGCGAAAGGATTCTTTGCTACATAACCTCTGTTATTGTAGGACTGCGATTGGGACTGTACGCGACGCAACATGTCGGTGCTAATGGTAGGATAGTGGGTGTAGCACCCGATTTTACAACCACCAAAGTACGCAAACACCGGATACGTAAAGGCGTACCCCATGGTGTCGACGAACACATCCGGTTGCAGCTTCAGCAACGCTTCGAACGCTAGTACGATTGAGCCTAAGCTTTGGCCCAGCAGCGTAAAATGCGAATATCTCGACGCTTCCACCCAGCAACGCTTGCTAAGATACACGAACGTTATACGATCCACGTCTAGTGTCAGATTAAAGCTGCGTTCCGCTTTAGCTAATATTTCCGCCGGTTTTGCATCCATGTCACCGGTGTACACGTACAGCTTGATATTCTCGTACCGATTCAGCAGCGCTCGTATGGCACACCAAAGCACACGTTCACCGCCACCGCCGGCGTTGCAGTAGGGATGAAAGAATGCAACATGCTTCACGGTCTGATCCGTTCGCTTGCGGCGTTGAAATTTGATGAGCTGACGCAACAGAACGCATACCGTCAATAGCCCTATTGCTAAGAACGATCCCAGAAAGAACAACACATACACGCTGCAATGAAAGTGTGAATGCCGGTGTTGTAGTTTTTTTAAAGCTATGTAAATATTACATTTATAAACTAGTACAATACTCACAAACTGCACCAGCAGAACATTGTGCTCCAATGTACTTTGCAGTCCCTTGTGTAGAAAGAAATGCGTGTTTTGCAAAGAACTTTAGCACTTTTTTCAACAACTTTGCACCTCGCTCATTCTGATAGTTTTGATTCGAGTGACGCGGAATGTTTTGCGTATGTGAATGCGAATCGTTTCGTGTTACGGTAAAAAAAGTTTTCCAATCTCCATCCATCTTTCAGCTTCAAAGTTTGAAGATGGATCTTTTGTCAGATGGTACGAGGTGACACTGGTTAGTATAAACTTAGTATATTTGTTTTTTTTCTTCCATGTATTTTTAATGAAATTTCATCCCCTTTCCCATTCCGAGCATTAAGCAGGACAGGAATAATTTCCCCACTTTTGTCCCGAGCGAAGTCTTCGGCAGCACAGCATGATGTATTACATTTTCACAAGATAAACAAACTAAAACTACGCGCGAGTTTGCGGAGGAACGCTGAGGCTGAGAATCGTTCGCACAACATTGAACTTTCACGCATTGCTGGGTACAAACAAAAATTGGCACACCGCCTTGTGCCATTCGCGCACATTCATACGTATTTGGGGAGGTCCGTACTGGGTTCGTCCTCGCACACACCGGTTTCTGAACAATCGAACCTGGGAAGGGAAATGGTGATAAAATTTACAACCGAAAACAAAACAATGACGAGTTATGGATTTGCCCCTTTTTGCCGACCAGGAGGAGTAGTTGTGTGATGCCAAACAGTAGAAAAAAGGAGACCTTTTTCTTCTTTAGCTTCGGCCCGGTTTTATTTTTGTGGAAGCGGGGGGTTTTATGTTTTCATATTCGGATTTTCCGTACAAACCATCGTGGCATTTGGCCGCCGGTAGGTTAATGTTGGTGTCCAAAACAAAGGGAAACAAGCAGCATTGGGAAACCAAGGCGAGTAAACGAACATCGCGCAACAATAGTGATGCATGTACCGTTTTCGGGTTCGCTCCCGTGCCGCAGCAAACGAATGTTTCCAAACCTATTCATCCGCATAGTTCGAATAGCTGGCAAATGTTTCGTGCGGTTCCATATGGATGTTTCCAACCGACCCTTTTAGATGTTCTGAGTCCAAAGCAGACAGCGTTTTGAAAATCATATTTATTTACTACATTTCTAAGTTTTAAGTTGCAAAAGAGACTTTCTCCACAACAAGCCAAGGAGAAAAAGAAACGTAAATAATAATTCAAAGCCTTCAAACACGAATTCTTAAAAGACTGTGCAACATATATTT
The DNA here is from genome assembly GCA_002091835.1 of Anopheles maculatus. NCBI lineage: Eukaryota > Metazoa > Arthropoda > Insecta > Diptera > Culicidae > Anopheles > Anopheles maculatus. The sequence continues at coordinate 43,466 of KZ063086.1, forward strand.
CCATTGCACTGGCCTTTCAAGAATAATTGAGGGCACTTCCCGTTGTTCACCGGATGAAGAAAATCAGGATATCCGTTCCTCCGGCGAAGGAGTGTAGTAAGGTGATAGAAAACACCGTTACCACCATCGCAGAACCCATCTTGCGTAAGCTCTACAGTGTGCGCCAACCTTCGCAAGAACTGACGCTATGTTTGTGTGTTACGGTGACGCGAAATCCAATTAACTGCAGTACTTTCCGAGTTGCTGACAGCTGCTAGCGGAAGCTGGCTCCCTACGAGGGCCATCCGTTGCTGCCAGAGCATAGCACGATGGTGGTGCAGGGACCGAAAATGAAGTCCACCATTCGATAAGTCGTGTAGACCAACGACACGCCTCATTATAACCGCATAACGAACCATTTACCAACACACCGAGCACGGTCACCTTACCGGAAGCGTGTAGACCAACGACACGCCTCATTATAACCGCATAACGAACCATTTACCAACACACCGAGCACGGTCACCTTACCGGAAGCATCGTTCCGTCAGTGGTGAAAATTTTGCTTAAGGAATGCAATTACGGTCACTTGCCCGATTGTGCAGCGATGCGTTCGGGTGTTTTCGTGGTGATTAATTTCTGTGGCATCCGAGGGCGACCACTTTCTTTACTTTGTTGAGACAATGATGAATTGGTTGACCTTCCTGTTTCTGGCGAATAGACGATACGTCGCGGGTTGGGTGGTCTCTCTGCACAAACTGTTACTTCTAGCTACTATTCTCTTGTGGGGCCTTAGTAGCATACGTCATATTTGTCTACATTATGGCTGATAGGGTATTCCGATAGTAGTAACGGGTAGCTTACTAAGTATTTTCAAGTATTCATTTTTTGATTTTTCAATAACAGGTGGTGCCAGGCATCGTTCACGCGGAAGGTATCGTTTTTAGTGACATATCGGATAATATTTTTCGTTTATCAGTTGTATGTACTGATCAACAGTGTCTCCTTCGAAAGCAATGCATCCCTCTTTTTGAAGGACAAAATTCATCTTCAATTACTTACGACTAATCAGGTCTTGTCTTGACTTGTCACTAATTGCTTTCTTGACCTAGTTACTCCGTAGCTGGATAGCTAGTCCTGTGTAACGGGAGACGGTCCGTATAGGATTCGATACCCGATCGTGTCGTGTGAAGACTGGTGCCGCTATTTGCCGTGCCTTGGCCGGTACAATTAAGAGAGTAATGGCGGTCCCATACATCCTACATCGCAGTGAAGCCAAATCTGAAGCTGAAAACATAGAGTTTGTGGAATTTTTCGGCTTAAAACTTTTTGCTTTAAACTTTTGACTGTAAGTTATCGTAAATTTACCCATGGCACCCATTGTATAACTTTTTCCGCGTGTTCTCTTAAAGAGAATTATTTGTAGGACGGTCATAAAATTCGGTGCCACCGTAATGCATTGTGCTTCATTTCCGGCTGTATTTATCGTAGCTGCTATTTTAAATACCATGACATCTATCCCTGTAATGGGAAGTTTTGGGAAGTATACCAGGAAGATGTTCGTGCAGGGCTTTGCTTTTGGCATATAGGCTAAGAAAATTTCGCCGAAGAAGAAAATGAGGTCAACCACAAACCAAACAATCGCACAAGAATTTTAGTCGCGGTTTTGTCCGCACGGAAGGCACCGCATAGTCAACCTTGCTTCACACGCTTGCAAGTGTCTATGCTATTTTTTGTCCTGTACCAAGACTTCCTGCGTTCGACCTCTAAAGAACGCCAACGAACGAGCAATGTGAAACTCCCTGGTAGAGATTTTTAAGAACGGATTGTTGACTTGTGGGTGAAATAGCGCGAAAAAGTGCATCGTCAGCCGCTCTATTGGTTGCTGTAACTCCACATAAGAATTCACGATGCCTCGGTTTATGGGTTGCCTTGCGGGTGTAGATGTGGAAAGGGCGAGCAAATGGAAGGAGTCGTATAAGATGCTCCTGTCCGGAGACAATCCTCAAGCCACAAAACTGAAGAAAAAAAAAAAAACAACGATAGTAACGGGTCAAAGGCACGCCAAAGTCACAAACGGTCTGGCTGTTGCCCTGTTTTTCCCCCTCCGAAGTCCAGTGGAAATGTGTCGTGGGAAAATGCGATTGCAGAAGGGAGTTTTGCAGCGGAGTGGGTACATTGTCGTCCTGTTAACCGTCGGGCCGTTTCAGGAAGCGGGCGTAATTCGCTGTCTGTCTCATTCAAGTTCTTTTCTGGTTGTTGCGGCAAGGATTGCCGACGAGATACAGACTGCTCAATGCGCCCACAAAACTCGCTGATGGTGGCAGTAAGAAAGAAAGAAAAAAGGATATGGATACCGACAAAATCACACAAACCCTTGTGAACGTTATCCCGCCATGGTTGGGGCTTTGCTACCCGTAACCGGGAACGCTAGCGGGAAGACAATCTAAACACACTATCTTCTATCATCATTATGCACGTTCCTCCTGATGGTTCTTTGTGTGAAATTTGCCCCCCTTTTGCCTGGCTGGAGAACATTTGCCTGAATACTGCCGTGGCGAGCGATTGGTTTGCCGATCTAAGGAAAGGATTTATACGGTGTCCGGTTTTAGCGACAAATCCCACCCTCAACATTCGGGTGGTCCCGAAAGTGATGAGCGTTTCTTGTCTGTTGACGCTTCATCTCATTCGCTCAATCGGATGTAAGGCGAGGGAAGGGAATAGTGCACAGATTTATGGGTTTTGATAGCATTCACAATTACCATTTACTATTAGCCACACGTTCGAAACAGAAGGTAATGGTAAAGTGAACAATGAAAGCATATTGCGCTGTTTTGTGTTAGTTTGAACAAAAACAGTTTTTATGGTGTGAAGGCATTAAAAATAACACACAATCTGAGTTCAGTGGGCACCATTAAAAAAGATATTTTCTTTGGTATTGAACGCATTGTTCGCAATAGAATGGTCGTAATTAATATGAAGAATTGGTGATCGAAATTATGAGCATGCTGAGTTATACTTCAATGTCCGGAATAAAGAAGTTGGGAAATTTTATTTTATTTTTTTCCCTTATACTTTCTCAACTCTTTGCTACCATCAAGGGCTTGTGCAAGGTAGATCGTCTTGCCTGTTTTTTCTTCAACCAGGCGCGAGGGTCATTCCAGATCTTGGCAAGTCGTCCAAAAATGTACCTTTCATGGGTCAAAATACGGACGGGCTAGTTCTGACAACATTCGCGCTAGGGTGCTGTCTGCCAACCGATCTTTTTCTATGACTGTTCTAAAGAAAATGTTCTACTCAAAGTACCCATCGCATCGAACTGCATAGAACATGTATAGTTCCAGTGCTTGCTTTCGTCTCCGAGCCATAAACATAGTTCAAGGCTGACGAATACTGCTGCGTCAGTAATATTGGTCAGAAGAATTTCACGCTGGACCTGGAGGTAATATCCCACGCTCCGGATTAATTAATTGTCATAGGTGACACATGGTAATAGAACTTTTTGATTTGTTGTCTTTGATTTCATTATAATGTTTATATCTGTTTATAGGTAGAGTTATGTTATAAGTACCATTACTGAAGACAGTTTTTCTCTTAAAAATGAAAGCAGCCAAATTATAGTTCACATATCTTGTATCTCTATTTTAACAGAGATTCCTTATAAGCTATAATATAAAATTTAGTGTGAAAAACTTATTCCTCTCCTTCTTCCTTCACGTCCGCTGGATCCACTGCCGTCCTCCAACCATCGCCGTAGTAATCCAGCTTTGCCTTCAGAATCTCTACATCCATCGCGCGCAGTCTAGTCATCTTTTGCACTCTATGAAGCCTGGAAAAAACAGTAATACAGCAACTGTAACAAAATGCTTCATTCGATTGCTGTCGTTCTACGTACCTGAAAACAAGCCGTTCATTGCTTCGCTGCAGCGCTTTACATTTCTCGTGCAGCAACTTAACACCCCGGCGGTACGCTTCGTTCGTATCAACTGCGATAAGATTGCTCTTCTTCTCGTTGTTCGATGCTGAAGAATGCGTTTTAGAAGGTTTTCCGCTAGTCATTTTGACTAATTTACTGGCAAATTGCAGATACCACTCGAAATACTGTGAAGCTGCTCCGTTCGTGTTTTGTTTATGTTATGATTTTGTGTCAGATGATTTGACATTTGTAAAACATACCAAGGCGCAGCTACAACTTGACTGCAGCACGCAGACGTTGCATGGTGGGAAAAACACTGGTCAAAATAAACGTTAAATTAACTTGAAATGTTCATTTTTAAATAAATTTAAAATAAACGGGTTTACTCTCAGCGTCGGTTACAGTAAATTTACTTATAACTTTTTTTTAGTAAACTTGTACACAATGCTCGTTTTACTAATATTCCAATATTTTCTCATGGATCATGCGTTATTTGGGTTTGATTTTTAGCTCGATAATATTTTTGTCCCATTAATTTAAAACTTATTTGATTTTATATTTTTCTAATTTCAACCTTGCTGTTGTGCAAAAAAAAAAATGGTAAACGATAACAATACTACTACTAAACTACTAAACGACTAAGATGCCTACTTCAAAGATGGTTTCCGTCTTTTTTGAGTGCCCATTCGGCATTAATCTGCATATCATAGCTTAACCACAGCTGCCATACAAATAAATGTCCTATATTTTTCTAAGTTTTCGACTGAATTATTATTAGTTGATCCAAGACCATGTAATGGTTATAACAAGTCTCGTGAATTATATTTTTAACTAATTTAGGTTACAACAAATAAAGTATTATATGTTAATTTCAATATATCCAAGGTTAGAAACATGTTTGTCCTCTAGGTCTAGGTGACGGTATCAACAAGAACGATGCTTGAAATCTAAAGCCATCCAATCGAACTATTTTATAAGTCATTCAAAAACAATATACCTGTCCGAAACTTGGCCCGTGATTTTTTATTCAGCATAAAAAAGTGGTAAACTGTCCACTGGTTACAAAGTTTATTGAGTTGTATAGTGCTAAGAGTTTTTCTTTTTTGTGTCTGCCCTACAACGCTCCAGAAATGAAAGTTCAAAGGTAGTTGTGATTCTTTTTCTCCTTGCTTCGCATTACATCGCTACCGATAATGCACCGGTGAGAAAGTTTTCGAAGGATATAAAATGCATTAGACGCCGTTGCAAAGTAGGAGCAACGGATAAGCAACTTAAAAGAAAGGCTTAGGAGATGGTAAAGTTTTGGGTCGGTGGAAGGTGTCAAGAGCGTTGATCCAATTGATGTGATTTTATACACATAGAGCGAAACATCGGAACACTTTACTAACCCTTACATGTTGCACATTTGTCAGGTGGGGCTACATAGTAGTGGTGCAATATAAATCCATGTGACAAATGCTATGTTGGATACTAAATAACTTCGAGAAATGAAGTCTTTCATTTGATACAACGGAAGGTTATACGTCAAGTATTTGCCACTTATTTTACCAACCAGGACTAATCGAGAGATCGGATTAGCTGGGCACCGTACAAGAGTTTAGTACATACTGATTACGCTATTTTATTGGCTACTTTACATAAACTTCTTTAAGTAGAATATGTCCCTAAAACTTCACCGTATAGTTTATGTTTTGCTAAATACTTATTTTCTAAATTATCTTATGTCCTTTAGATGTATAACTAATCTTTCTAAAATCAGATAATAAAAAGCCCAAAGTTATGCAACTGTTATATACAGGTGGTCTAGTAGCCGAGACGGCCGGACGGTGTCCGGATTATCACCGAAAATTGCCCTGACTATCCAGCTACGAATATAATAAAGTCAAGAGAGCCAGTCGGACACCGTCAGACACGTTGGAGATATTGAGGCCTTTACCTTAGGTAGGTGAAATCTTGATACTTATCAAGGTCATGGTAGGGAGAAAATCAAAACTATTGGAAGAAATCGAACGTTAAGCCAATTCGCTTCTCTCTGACAGCATAAGATACAGCTATATTTATACTCTTATTGAATGATTCCTGTTGCTTACGTCCTTTGAAGGCCTTAGGCGGAATGGAAGTTGAAAGCTCCTTTCGGCTTTACACTAGGCCACTTTGTCATTTAAGATAAATTCTTTTTATAAGACCTTTTACACCTGGCCTCTTACACGAGGCTTCTTATATCTGGGCTCTCAATACGAAGTACCTAAAACGAGGCCCTAATTTGAGGCTCTATATACAAGTTACAAGACAGGATCGTTGTAGGCCGCTTCGACCGCCCATCGTTAGATGTGCCACTGGGTAAGATACACACTTACTTACTTATCAGCCAAGAGAATCGTTTAGCAAAAATAAAAAATCTAGATTTTTTCCTGCGAACAATCGTTTGTTCAAACGTGGTAATTACCAAATATTTACCGATGCGCATTATATTTAAACTGAACAAAAACCGACCCGAACCGATTGTCGGTTGTGTTTATTTCCTAAACCTGTTGATTTTACAGCTGCGGCTTGGTACGGAAAGCAGGCGCTCAACAGTAAGAAAGGCGCAAAAGTGATTCCCGCAGCACACGCTAACCGTTCGCGCACGTGGCTTGTCACGACATCTCTACCAACGGCCGGCGGACGCTTTTCATCACCTGGTGCGGCTGTAAGTAACGAAGCGAGCAGACAGTTTTACGGCCGACTAGAGGCTCCTTGATAACTGCCAAAGCGTTGGGCCCATTGTTCGAGCGTTCACCATTAACGGCAGCACCTCAAACCATCCAACACCGGCCGGGTGGGTAAGATTATTGAATTTTTGATAAGCCAAACCAAGGTTCGCTTCCCGTTCTCGGTGCCCTTTTTTGCACAAACACACACATCCTCAACCGATTGCGAAGGTTGAAAAGTTGCATCCTTTCAAGTGGCCGTTCAAGATGGAACGCGAACTGTGCCGACCGGTGAATACGTACCGCGACAGCGGACAAATTAATTCTCTGCCCTCTGGTACCATGAAGGGACACACCGTACGCAAGCCGTTAATTTTGCGGCTCTTGTATCGTGCTTTGTGGTTGTTTCTTTCTTTTTCCACTAACCCTCCAGTTCCTTTTTTCGACCATAGCCCGGCCGCATGATATCGCGAGCGGGTTCGGTTTACTGTGGAGCTCCGTTTGCTTTTCGACGGTAAATAAATATTTGATCATCTGCCCGCCGGCTTGTGGTGTGCTTGGGCAAGTTTGTGTGCGTGTGTGTGTGTGTGTGTGTGTGGAGCTGAGAGAACGCAAGGACTTTTCACACTGCCGGATGCGTTTGACCGCGAGACGTGCGTTTTCTTGGGGCTATTTCTCGTGGCGGTTTCTGTGCCCCGATCTAATGGTGCCCTGAATCGCCAGCATTAAATATTCATTTGCCAGGTGATGTGGTGTCGCTGGGATGGCAAGATTTGTGCGAAATTGGGTAGGCAAAAGAATGGTTTTGTAATGTTGTGCCTCATGTGTGCGGGGCCGAGAAACGGTTATCGTTTAAATTCAATAGCTGCTATCAGCGTTTAGTGCGTTTGGAGACCATTGCCAGGTATGATATTCAGTTCTTTCTTACTATTTCTTTGCTGCAAGACGATTGTGTCGAAAGGTTGTGAAATTGACAGCAAAATAAGCAAATTAATTGTCCAATAGTTTTTCAAAGGTCCTGAGAACAGATGTTGGTTCACGGAATTACGAAGAAGATTCATCAATGCGACACACAATACTTTCGCGTACTTCTCCATTCCATTCCGGCACAGGTTATGGAAAGCATCCACAAATACTTCAACAGATAAGAAAGTTAGACAAGGTTTTGGCATACTCAGACTTCTTATATAAGACGCCTAGAACGAGGTCACGCAGATCTCCTTCTTTTTTTATTTTATGGTTGTTTCAGGACATAAGATTATTTTCAGGACGATTTACAAATGGTGAAGATATTTGCTCATAGATGGTGCTATTTGTTTATGTAGTGTTGCTACGATCTTTGATCTACGAGCAAACAAAAATAAATAAAAACGTGTAATGCAATGCTTGAATATGAATGTAACCTTCGGAAAATCTAAATTCTAAACATTTAAATCAGCATCGGGATGTTCAACTGATCAAACTTCCATTTGAACTTAATTCAATAACCATTGACCAAACTCTTGCAGGTCTTAGGATGGAAGTCCCTTGCGGCTATAAATGAAATATGCATTCACCTTTCGATACCGTACATTGATTTTACATACCAGACGCAACCGTCACCCGCCAAGTTCCAGTTCCATCTCGTAAGCAACTGATTTGCCTAATCTAAGCGCCGTTTCCGATTGATGCTTGTATTCTGCTTCGAGACTGCTTAGTACTGGGCCAAGCATTCCAGGTATACTACTGCGATCTTTAAGTCACTTGGCAGCGACATTGCGAAGGCAAAGTGTTAAATCGTACCGGTTAATATTCCTATCGCTGTCCCATAGAAATGCTTCAAGAAAGAAACGACTCACAGCATCAAAATGCGAGGCATTTAGGCATATGCATTCACGGAACGCTTCTTCACTGCCTTCGTTAACCTACCATCCGTCCGGGCGGTGTTTGCTGTCAGCTTTGACCTTTACAGTTTGTTTAACTTCACAAACACAAAAGCGATGCTTGTTGTCGGGATTCGTTTGGGAAGGGGCTCTGGAAGCGTGCCCGTTGCAGACCGTATCATTATCATAATGCAAACATCACTTCTATATATTGAGCCAACGAGCCTGCCGCTAGTCCAGGGTGCAGTTTCCTTCGGACCGCGATGCACGGCAGTCGTGCGGTGTGAGTTGTGCGCACAGTTTCGTCTTAAGCACGGTACAACCTTAGGAGCTTTAACAAGAGCGAGTGAGGTGCTTTAGCTTGAGGTGCTCTTTTGCAGCTGCAAGTGAACTATATAAATCAATTACCTGGCTTAAACCGGTACACGGTACGGTGCGGACTTTGATGTAACCTCGAAAAAAGATCGATCGGCTAGGAGCTTGTAACAATCGAGCTTCTTGCAGGTCCGAGGCACGAGACTGCTGTAGACGGGTGTTTGAGTGCTCCAGAAACCACTTAAAGTGACCGGTGAAGCTTTCAGGAAAGCGATAAATCTATTACTTTTCACCGTGAAAATGCAGGAGCGTTCGGAAGCAGCTTAGGTGTGCCAGGACATCGTAGCGTACGACACGCAACCAGAAACACATATATGAGGCCAAGGTGCAAGAAAAATTGTTGCACAAAACGGAGCATTGCAGGAGCACGACTTTTAGCAGAAAGGCAAGTGAAGTGGCATGGTGTACGGACGGTAACTGTCAACCTTGACCGGAAAAATGCTAAATAAAGCACTAATAGAGGACTCTCGGTCGTGTAGCGTTTAAAGGCGGTTGCGTTAAGGAGGTATTGAAAAGTGGCCGGTTTTGGATGGGAAGAATGTGTTCCACACAACTACCAAAGTGCACACCAACGTCCAAGACCACGCGATCCAATGTGTAGTGTAGGTTAGTAGTGCGGCTCGAAACCGTACCCGTGCCAGAGCTGTGATTGGTTGTGCTAGAGCTCGGTTCGAAGTTGTGGCAGCACGGCCGTCGCAGAGACATCACACAACACAGTTTGGACATTTTCGGCAAAATTTGTCAAATCGAATTCCATCGATTTGCCACGAGCCAATTTGCTGTTGTGCCCTTCCCCCAAGCTTATCTCGCGCCCATCGCCCTCTAGCGGGATGTTGATGACGATGGTGTGTTAGCGATATGGATTGTGGCGTGGCAAATTGATTAGAGCAAAAAGCTGAAAAACGGAGCACAAATCTCTACCAAATAGTCAAAAGTGTTTCAAAATTCGGAGATGGGTGTGTGTGTGTATGTGTGTATATG